>JAHBCN010004574.1:0-62665 GCA_019359885.1 Listronotus oregonensis
AAACAATCTGAGATTTAGCAAGGAAGTAAAGGAACTTGTACGAGTTAAATTTAATTATATGTAATTGCTTTATTAATTTTAATTTAATTCTTTTAATATATTTAACAAAAACATAAATAATGGTTTGCAGAAATCTCTGGATTTAGCGTTATATATTATGTATTTTAATAATGTATGCTTGAAAAGAGTCTTAAATTATATGGCGTTATATGCCAAATCTCTGAAATCTTTGTTGTTTATTTAGTAGATGCTTATGTTACTCTCGTCTAAAATTTTGTTAATTTTACTAATTATTAAACAACTTACTTGCAGTTCTCTCCTGAGGTCTTTAGCAAAGGGTATTCCTGAAGATTCCCATGATTTAGACGCATTTGCACTGTATAGATCTTACTTATTTTCTCTAATTATCCTTGTTGCGGGCCTGTAAAGAATTAAATACCTTGAAAATTTGTTCGTGAGCAGCCGTCAGGTAAAAAAATAGATTTTTTGCGGATACACTACTTTAAATGGTATAATTCGATAATTATTGACAGAAACGTTAAGCAAATTATACCACGTTCAGCTACCTAACTGAAGCATGTGGGACTGAAATTAAACATTTTTCGGTTTGGAATAATAACTTACACTTTTGACGATTTTTATGATTTCGTATTAATTAAATTGCAGCTTAAGTTCGGTGCGTATTTACAGTTTACAGAGCAAAATTGAAGAGCAAACCACCAGTACTTTGTTTTAAAAAAGTGCATTAAATCTAAAAGCCAAAATCCGTACAAAAAATAGCTTTTCTCTTTTTTGTCTAAAAAAGAACTGCGAAAAAATAGCCATTTTTTCCATTTAGAGTTTTTTTTTATTTTACTTTAATTGTAATTTAATCGCGATACTGTTAATATAACTTTTGCAAATATTCGAAAAACAACTAAAATGGTTTTTTGCTAATCCTAATTAGTGCATTTTTCGCAGAGAAAAGTCGAAAAAACCGCTTAAAGTGCCAACTTTTTAAAAAAATCGTACCTTGGATCCTTTTTATGTTGAAAAGCTAATTTTCGGAGAAATAATTATTTTTAACGTGTTGTTTAAACGGGCTGAAGGCGGATGCTTTGCGGTGTAAGGCTTTTTTAAAATTGAAGTTTAACTATTTTGCAATGATAATTTGGGCAATTTAGCGAATTAACTGTAATTGTCCGATTTAAATGTAGTAAATGGATTATTAAACTTCATATTTTATTGAAGAACTTGTATATTTTCTATTTCTATACACATATGGTAACAAGTGTAAAATACGGGAGGTTGGCGCCAGGCGGTTGTATTTCTACGGCTTGCTTTGAAACTCCACGATCTCGCTCTTGGAATAGAGATCCAAGAGCGAGATCGCGCGTGCAGCACAAGTCGACTAAACAAGATGCCTGGATTGTTAACGTAAAAATGGACGAGATCAAAGAAGCATTAAATACATCTATTTAAAGAGTTCAAGTCTTTTTAGCTTGAAGAAGTGTTATTTTAAATAGATATATTTAAAGCTTCATTGATTTTTCCATTTTCAGGTAAGCAATCCAGGCGTCTTGTTCAGTCGACTCTCAAATATATCCTAACAGAGCAATCGACCTGAAAATTTGTATACAAGCTGGTAAGATATAGAACTATATAATACAAGCCAAAAACAAGATCTGTTGACACCATCTCTAGGTCAGGCCGAAAACTTTTTACACCACCCTCGTAAAAGAGTGGTAGCACAAATTATGCTTTACAATCAAAACATATCCATAGTTAAGTTTAACCTGTGTAAGCGGTCATGTATGTCATATAATGCTTATACATTTTTGGGTTATTTAGACAGCATAGCATTAACTGACTTTTTCATTCTTTTTAAGTTTAAAATAATTTTTTAGAATAATTTTTTAGATAAGAGAGAATTAACTTTGTGAATTGTCACTTTACTTTTTATATATAACTTTAAATATTTATCATGTTTTTTTAATGAAAAAATATTAGTTTTTGTATAGATTTAAAAGCAATTTAATAGTTTAATTTTTTTACATACGTTTTCGAAACTAGGCCAACATATATTGTTAGCGGAGTGTAAGTTTTATTATTCACATTGATTTTTAGAAACATTTAGTTAAGTTTAAAAGTTTTTTGTGACGTGTGGTAACGGCTTTATGACACTTTCTCCTAAGATCATGAAATGGATAAACGAAGCAGTTAACAGGCCACGGATATTGCATGCCTCCGTGATATGGTGGCGACTCACGAAACTTAAGATGTCACTGATAAGGCTGAAACACATACAAAGAATGGCAATGAGAGGAATAACTGGGATAGCATCCACTACCCCGACGGAATCGCTGGTGATATACCGGGGCTCCCACCTCTCCATATAATGATTAAGGCCTAACCAAGGGCAGAGGCAGTAAGTCTGGAGTGGGGAGGATAATGGAGGATGAGGAGGGGCACTGTGACATCATGGGCCAAGTGAGAATTGTGGATCTTTTGATGAAGCAGGATAGCATCCCCCAGTTATCCACTTAGACCTTATGCACAAGGAGAACATGGCTTCGGCGGATAAAGGGCTCACAAACGCTGTGGGACACCAAGGGACAGATATCTATACAGATGGCTTCTATGTAGAAAGAACGAACTACAAGCTCTATGAAACAATGGGAGAATATGCAACCGTATTTCAGGCGGAAGTTATGGCAATAGCCAAAACCATACGATACTGCCTTAATAGAAGATACAGGGGAGAGATAACCATATGTACTGACAGTCAGGCAGCGATCGGGGCGCTAACAAATACAGTGCACAGATCAATTTAATGAAAACCGCCAGAGTCACCCTAAAATGAATCCCTGGACACAAAGGAATCCCGGGGAATGAAATGGCTGAAAAACTCGCCAATTTGGGAGCTGAGGACAATTGATCTGAATATACCGTGGAAATCTCATATAACACCGATATACAGAGATAGCAGCATGGATAGAGAAACTGGAAAAACACAAAATCAGACAATCAAATGCTTTTATTGCGGAAGACCTATATGGAAAAATGAGGATGAAGGACATCAGTAGGCTGCAAACGAGAAACCTGACAGGCATACTGACAGGTCATTGTAGAAACAGACACTACCTCAACAAGATAGCGATGGAGTGAAGAAGGAAGAGAGGACTCCATCATATACTTAAAGATTGCCCAGATCTAGGTCACACCAAAGGGAAATGTCTAGGAGCGGCATGGCTGGGCCTAAGATTTCTACAACTAACAGGACTGTTCTCACTAGTGAGGAAATTGGGGCTCTAGTAAACAAAATGATAGCGCCGGATCAGTGCAAAAGGAATGTACACTGTGTATGCTTAAGGTTTGGTGTAGGGCATAATGGGCATAGGCCTAAGTGCTTAGGGACCCAGCATTAAAACTCACCATACTTCGATACGATACGATAAGAACGGTTCTATAAATCATGAACCTAAAAGCAGCTTATTTGAGTTGGACTGAATTAAGCAAGTCACATTTACAGATATGCAACATCTGTTATAAAAGTTTTTTTTTAAATGACAAGGCTAATATTAGATTTTAGCTATGACTCCAAAATAATAATTCAAATAATTTTCCTATATCTTTGTGTCTCATATAAAAATTATTTGAATAAATCAATTAAGTTAATAATCCGTAATTATTCTTTATTTACTTTAAGACTAACAAGATATGAGTTATGTATCTATACCAAACATAGATGTTTTAGGCAAATTGGTTCTTAGAAGATACTGACATACAGGAGGGGCCAAAAAACATCACAATAAATTTTAAAAAAAAAACCCCCAGGTCCCCCTAAAAAATCCCGGAAAAAAAAGGGAATGGGGAAAAAAGGTAAAAATCCCAAGGGAGTGAGGAAATTATCGAAATCGGAAACAATAACAGATAAAGAAAAAACTATAAGAAACAAAAACACAAAACGCTAAAATTTTTTTATTGGGAGATTAGTGTATGGATGATCAGCCTAGTGCCAAAAAATGTACTATTACAAAAAAACAAACTTGATTCAATTATTTTATTTGTCTTAATTTAAAAGTTGGTTCTGGTTAGTTTTTATTAATCCTTGGTATTTTATTTACATAGCTAAGTTTAATTGTTACATAATATGTATTTATTATTCATTAAGTATAAAGTAAAACTCCGCTCCGACACTGCAAATGTCATAAACCCAACACCTGACTATACTGTAAGTTGTAAGAAATAAGAACTACCGCTATTTCCTTATTGGTTGTAACTTAATACATCCTGCATGACTTTACGTATCTTAACACCGAAATACATTTGCATTTTTCCATTTGGTACTAGTGTCACGCGTCCCGTCTGACCGTTGTAAATTCCTGCCTATTTTGTGCTCTACAGCACACTTTATTTATAACAAATATTATTTCTTTACAGCTCTTAATTTATTGACAGGTGTATGCTTTTAAGCTAACGGTTTTGTATTATGTAAAATAATTGTCCATTTGTCAATATGATTTTTACTGGTTACATTTATATCGTCTATTATTCGAAAATATTTCCTAATGTTTCGGTACCATAGAATTTATTTAAAATTTCTTGGATAACGGAAATTTATTGCTTTAATATTTTCGTAAAATATGCCAATATAAACACAAATAAGGCATGGTATTAATTGGCTTGTAGTATTCAATAATTAATATGTAATTATGTTAAATTACTAATTATATCAATAATATAAGGAATTGCTTGTCTTCAATATATATTTTTTTATAGAACGATACCTGATTTTGCATTTTTAAAGTCTTTCCTTTGGAGGGAACATTTTATTACCAAACAATAAAATTTCATTTATCATACTTATTTGATTGAATTTGTACGTTACTAACCTTCCTAATAAATTATTTCATATTTCTGAAAAATTATATGATGGTGTTTTAATAGTATGGTCTCAGTATAGATAAAAAACTAATTTTTTTATAGATCGAAACATTTTTGAAGATTTTGACAAATCTGTAAAATTTATGTATAAATTTCATTGAAAAAGATATAACAATGGACAAGTTCTTCATTAACATTTTTTTGCTGCTTTTGCTTTCATCCGACACATGTTCTATTAGCAGATCATCTGCTCTAAGACCACATGACAATCTACTCGCTCCACTCTCATCCGAGATTTTAATGACTAACTTGTCCAGTTAAATGTATTTTGAGCTAAAGTTTAAAAATTTGTTAGACATTTACTTTTTAAATACGTTTCCAAAATGAGGCGTCGTTTTTGATTTTTCTTATTTATTTAAAAAAAATTGTAATGTTATATTTTTATTTTTAAAATGCTGAACACAAATGTTTTAGATTTTATAAAAAAAAACCATTAGCCGTAATTTCTTTAATCTTTAAATTTACAGGTTAATGCAAATTAAGTGTCCATCATTAATAACTTTGAAATTAGTCAAAATACAAAGTTGTTTAATTTAGCAAGCTACCATGCCCTTTGAGACAGGGGAATGCAAAAAACAAATGGCAATCGTGTTTTTAGATTTGGAAGTAAAATAATATTTTTTGTTCATACAAACTACTGTATGTTGCATTTTTTGGTAAATTATCAATTTTTTAACAAAAAACCTAATAATGACTGCTTTATATAATCTTAATTAAATTACTAAAGTTAAACTACAACAATTGGGTTATTTGTACCGAGTGTCCATTTAGGAGTTTACACGTCCCTTTACTTTTTGTGGTACAAAATATCGTCTTGTAGGTTTTATTAGTAAAATATTTGTTAACGAATAGAGTGTTTGCCTTTTTCTTTCCTAGGAGCCGTCTTGAGTTACTACCGGAGGCAGCGCAACCTCCTGGGCTTTTTGTGTTTAATTTCCCATTTTCTTTTATACCAATCCTCCCACTAGTTTTGTTCCTTCTACAAGTCTGTATAACCCCGGGACTGGCTGATCGATATATTTCTTCTTTGGGCTTATTTTCGGTTGCCCAAATAATGCCTGTTTTTTGTGATTCAACGCTTTACATTCGGTAAGAATGTGATAGGTTGTTTCTTTCTCCTCATCGTATATTCTGGATCCCCATTGTTTAAGACTATCTTGTGTAGGTTTCCTGTTAGGTTATCGTGCCCTGTTAGCTGCCCTACTGTTTGAGAAGTCTTTTTCTACTTTGTCTGAGTAGTTCTTTCTTCGTTCTTTTGGTGTGTCCTTTATAGAACCCTTTTCCATGCTTTAATCTACAGATATTTTACCATTATTTCTCGTGTTTGTTTTGCATCTATTCTCTAGTTTGCCCTCGTGCTGTGGTTTTAGGTCACTCCAAGGGCAGGTTATGGTCCAAATAATCATGTGAATGATCCCTGTCTCGCCAGCTCTTCCGCTTTTTCGTTGCCCGAATGTCCCGGTGCACACAGGAGAGTTACCCTATTGCGTTCTCCCAGGACTTCCAATTCTTTTTGGCATTCCCATGTCAGCTTGGAAGTTACCAGGGGCTTTACTACTGCCCTCAGTAATGCCTGGCTGCCTGTTATTATGCAGATCTGCTTGTTTTTACAAGTCCTTCAGTTGTTTTCTGTTGCACAGGACAGTAAAGCACATTTCCTTACTTGGATAGCATACCGAGTGACAAAGAAGATGCATAGTTGACAAAGCTAATAAATGATAAGTTGTTTAGCCAAAGCAAATGATCAATAAGATAATTAGTTTTAATAATGTGTTGATGACCAACGATTTTCTATACATTCTTTGACACGTTTGATGTGAGGAGGTGGTTCTCATGCCACTCTAATTTATTTTTAAGCGCCACCATAACCTTAGGGGAGTACTGTGAGTTCAAGAATTTGCGATCAAGGATGTCCAACACAAGTTCCATTGGAGCGTGATTGGCAATACTGGAAGCCATGTTAAACAATAAATGTGATGTTGATCCTTAAAATCTACGGTTACTTTGGACACATGTGTTCTGGCGACGTCTTGTTAAAAAGTAGAAGGGCATGTGATAAGTGGTTATTTGATTTAAAGCTATTTTTCTAATATTATGTATTTCTAACTTTTTTTCCGGTAGTAGTTTGCGATCAACACTATCAAAGGCCCAAGAGAAGTTTAGACATACGGTAAAAGGTTGATTTTTGTCCTTTATGGATTCCATTAATTTTTGGGTGTTGATGCAGTTCTTTGGCAGTTGCTTTTTTTTAAATATATTTTAAAAGTTATATAACATATTTCTCTTTTCTTTATAGCTCTTTGGTATCTTATATATTATGTTTTTAAAAATTCTGCTAGCATTTGGCCAGCAGTGCTTAAGTTTACTATACTATGGTGTTCCCCTATTTAAATAAATGTTTTGGATATTTTTAGGTAACCAAAAAAACAACACTTTTTGGACTGGACTTTATTATGTGTGAAAAATACATGATAGCTTTTCACTTTGTGCTCGATCAGCTAATGGACGACTTAAATCCCTAAATATACAAAATTACAAACTTTTTTTAATAATCATAGTAATATAAAATTTATTTGTATTTTTTTAGTAGGTGGCATTTATAAAAAATGACCTGAAATAGTTTGCAAAAAATTTGTAACTGCGTTCTTGTTTTTAGCGGCAGCATTTTTTATTTTCAATTTTTAACAACAAATATTTTATTTTAAAAATGATTAATTTAATATTTATTAAGTACTTTTTAAAGATTTTTAAAGCCTTTGCCTATTTTAAAGTCCACAGTAGAGTTTATTGCCGCCTCTGTTACTAGTTTAAGAATAGAATGGCAGGGTAATACAGTAGCTAATATATGGGTTAGATAAACTATAAAATCAGTTGGTTCGATATTCTGATATATAGGCATATAATATTCGTATTTATATATTCATTTGCATAATATATATGTTAGTTTTTCTAAAGACACGCAACTTTCCTGGAATATCCGTACAACTCACGAAATGGAAAAGCGATTCATAAGAAGAAATGTTTTAAATTTTAAAAACAGTTTCATATATTGTATGTGAACTAAGGAACATTATTTTTGTAACAAAATTTTGAAGCAGATTTGCAATAGATTGATTTTTGTTATCCTCTTTTTAAAATTTAAATGACAACAAAGTATTTGGAACGCCATTAAACATATTTCATATATGATTTTTTTATTTAAATAATTGCGATTTTTGATTATGTTTATTAAGATAGACAAAAATTTATAATCTTCGAGGTTTTCATAAAAAAAATATTATTTTCTATGACATAATGTTTATATTTTAAAAATTACTGATATGTATATATATATATATATATATATATATATATATATATATATATATATATATATATATATATATATATATATATATATATAAAAAAAAAAAACAGTGTGTCCCAAATTGGTGGGGAATGTATGGGGATCTTGGAAACCACGATAGATAGAAAGTCGGTTATATGGGGAAAGTTTTGGACAATTATGTTAGTAAGCTAATCCCGTTTATTACATGGTTTTATCTATTCAGGTTTTTAAGAAATTTTGGAAAAACCTGAAACATGCATTTTCGAAAATCGGCCATATTTTTTTAAATGTGAAAATTTTTCAAATCTGTAAAAACTTCTTTAAAGCAACTTTTTTTGTAGAGCAGGACCTAGTAGTCAATTTTTATTTTCTACGTTTCGGGTTTTTAGAATCATCATCAACTTAATTTTTTCATATGGGCGCCATATTGGATTGGCAACACTTTTTTTGTTTATTTCCGGCCCCGCAAAACGTTCAATTTTTTTTGTAAACAATAAAATATTAGTAATTTGCAAAATAGATAAGCTGAACAGATATTTTACAGATATGGGTTCGCGAACATAGCTATAACGTTAATACTGTGTTACAACAAAATGTAATGGCGCCCATATAAAATGAAATGATGAATAATCATCAACTTTACTTCTTCAAATGAACGCCATATTTGATTTTTTCGCCAAATAGTGCTTTTTATTCTTATTTTAACAATGTATAATATCTTATAGTTAAGGAGTTTATAACCTCATCCACTTCAAAAAACAAATATTTTCTCAGTTGGCCTTGATTCCGGCGAATGTCATCTAGCGTCATTATCAAGTTAGCTCGGGTACGTTATTAAAATTTTTTAAACTTTGTAAAATTGTTAATTATTTAAAGAAAAACTTGATATTTTGCAACGTTATTTCCAAAGCAATAGAAATGTTAATATAGCTGTGCAAACGTATTTCGACAATTTTCCTGAAAGGCAGCATCCTAAACTAACATACTTTCTAAAACTGGTTACAAATTTTCTTAAATTTGGAAGTTTTTAAAAAACACGATCTAAGAAGTACGTTGAAGAAAATCGACAACGAGATGCTGCAGTTAACCAACATTTTAAAGAAAATCCAACATCTTCAGCAAGGGATGTTGACAGAGAATTCCACATACCTTAGTCAACCATTCTATTTAAAAAAATATCGTTAATATGTTGAGAAATATGGACAACATTTTGAATTTTAGGTCGTTATTATACATCTTCATTTTAGTAGGAATATTAGTTTAGCCACTTCTCATTGTTTTTGTTTTCACTTGTTTCAATTAACTTGTTACGTTTAGTTTTGTTGTAACACGGTATTAACGTTATAGCTATGTTCGCCAACCCATTTCTGTAAAATATCTGTTCAGCTTATCTATTTTGCCACTTACTAATATTTTATTGTTTACAAAAAAATGACGTTCGCCGGAATCAAGGCCAACTGAGAAAATATTTGTTTTTTGAAATAAATAAGGTTATAAACTTTTAAATTATAACATGTCATACATTGTTGAAATCAGAATAAAAAGCTCTATTTGGCTGCGTAAAAATCCAATATGGCGCCCATATGAAAAAATAAAGTTGATGATGATTCTAAAAACCCGAAACGTAGAAAATAAAAATTGACTACTCGGTAATATTCTACAAAAAAAGTTGCGTTGAACAAGTTTTTACAGATATGAAAAATTTTCACTAATAAAAAAAATATGGCCGATTTTCGAAAATGCATGTTTCAGGTTTTTTCAAAATTTCTCAAAAACCTAAATAGATAAATCCATGTAGTAAACGAGATTAGCTTACTAACATAATTGTCCAAAACTTTACCCATTTAACCGATTTTCTATCTATCGTGGTTTATATATATATATATATAAATATATATATATATATATATATATATATATATATATATATATATATATATATATATATATATATATATATATATATATATATATATATATATATATATATATATATATAAAACAGCGTGTCCCACGCAGTTCTTGCCATATGGGAAAATTTTTTACTGACAGTCGAAACAAAATCATTTTGATGTAGAAAAGTTCTGCTTATTTAAAAACTAAAAATCCCTACGAAAAAATTTTTTAAAAATACCAGCAGTATACAGAGTAGCGACAAAAACAAAAAATTTCCCCAAGACTAAAGCCCCCCTTATTTTGCAATATTCAAAGAAAAGTTTTTAAAAAAGGAATTTTTAAAATTAATTTTTTTATATCTAATTACAAAACCCCACAGCCACCTACAAAAATATATATTTTTGTATTTCAGTAAATCAGAACGGAATAAAAAGTAAAGGTTTAATATAAAACAAATTAATGTATCACTTAAAAAAAAAGAAAATTAGAATAATTAAATTTTTTAATATAAAAACCTTCTTTTTCCATGCATTTTTCTGTTAACTTGGAGAATTTTGAAACAACTTTTCTCAAAACAACTTGAGGGTTTCCCCCGAGCCCCTGGGTTATTACCTTTTTTCTAAGCTATCGATATTTTGAAATGGTCGGTGAGAATACTTTTTTCCTTTAAATACCCCAAAAGGGGAAGTAATCCAGTGGGTTCAGGTCAGGTCCCCGGGCCAATGAATTTCTGAAAATCTTCCTATCCAACGCCCCTGGAACATTTCCTGAAGAAACTCGTTAACAGCTCGAGAACTATGGCATGGCGCACCTTTCATGCTGATACCACAAAGTATTTCTAATGTCCGTGGAAGGCCATTAATAAAGTCAGACAACTGATTTCCCAAAAAATGGGAAAACCCGACGTTATATTACCCCGGAAGAAAAATGGGCCTATCAGTTGATTATCTAAAATTCCGCACCAAAATTTTTTCTTAAAAGAAAACTGATCCCGACACTGGATAACAAACCGCGGGTTAGCTGTACTCCACCATCGATAGTTCTGGGAGCTAACAACTCCTTTTTACTTTAAAAAAATTTTTCAAAAAAAATTATTTTTCTAAAAAAGATACGGGTCGTCTTCATGCATACCTTGATACCAAAACTAAAAAAACAAACCGAAAATCAAAGTCCCCAGGATGCAATGTGTGGACAAAGATGGGTTTATAGGGATGAAAATGATTTGCTTTAAGAACTCCCCGCAGTAGATTTACAGACTGACTCTTTCTTTTTAGGAAGTACTTTTTCCATTTTTTCTCAAAAATCTTGGGTTTTCAAAACGGGTTGGACAATTTGCAAGTCAAAATCTTCATCATCTTCAAAACTTGTTTTTTTTTTTTGAATCTGTTTTCTACACTTCTACTACCTTTAAATTTTCCAATATTCCAACAGTTTGATGAGATACAGATATTTCAGGATGCCTTTCATTGAAAATCTCAGCGGCTTCTCTAAAGGTTTTTTTGTTGTCACCCACAATTAAAACAATTTCAATCTTCTGTTCCGTGGTTAATTTTGGAGGGGTAATAAATCAAAATGATAAATGGATAAACTGAATTTATAACTCTACTTCTGACTAGAAATAATATCAGTGTTTATGTCAGTTATTATTTTAAAATTACCCCTTAGGTCCGATAATTACCTTTTTTTTAAATTTTTTACAAAATTTTTTTTTAAAAAAAAAAAAACCCTTTTTTTTAGGTGGCTGTGATTTCGGGGAAATTTGATATAAAAATTAATTCTAAATAATTCCTTTAAATAACTTTTCTTTGAATATTGCCAAATAAGGGTACTTTAGTCTTGGATAAATTTTACGTTTTTGTCGCTACTCTGTATACTGCTGGTATTTTAAAAAATTTTTTCGTAGGGATTTTTTTTTTTTAAATAAGCAGAACTTTTCCCCCATCAAAATGATTTTGTTTCGACTGCCAGTAAAAAAAAATTTTTCCCTATTAAAACTCGTGGGACACGCTGTATATACATATATATATATATATATATATATATACAAAAAAATATATATATATATATATATATATATATATATATATATATATATATATATATATATATATATATATATATATATATATATATATATATATATATATATATATATATATATATATATATATATATATATATATATATATATATATATATATATATATATATATATATATATATATATATATATATATAAATATATATATATATATATATTATATATAATAATAAATAATAAGCACGTCTAATTTTCATTTTAAAAACACGCGTAGAATTGGGAAAAACAAATATTTTGGCCTCACAGAAAGTATACCCCTAAAAATTGTATAAAATTATCCGTTATCTTAAATGTAAAAAATAAGTGTTTAGGATCAAGATTTCATATAATTTTTTCCTACTTTCAAGTTGTCATATAGATGTGTTGGTCACGAAAATAAGGTTGTCCCTTATTTCCGGGACCCTACTTTAGAGAAAAAATTATAACGAAATATTTTTATCTTTTAAGAAAACAATAACAAAAAAGTTAGGTTGTCCCCTGCGAGCATATACCTATAGAAGCAGCCTTGCCGCTTGGCCATGCGAACAAGTGTGCGAAAGAGAAAGATGAATAGGTGTCTAACCCTTCTCTCTCGCTCCAATGTACTGATTAGTCGATCTGGTGAATATATACCCCGCTCTGCGTACTCATTAGTTGACTCCCCTGTTACCAGCAGTGCGTTCTAGCGAGAGAGAAATATTAAACACCTATACTTTTATCTCTCTATACTGCAAACATTTTTTTCGGGTGTAAAATACAAGTATCTAGAAATTACTTGACAATGCGCCTCAGTGTGTAATATATTTTATGAAAAAAATGTTATCGTTGCAAAAAGCAATTTAGTAAAATTCCCGTTATTTTTGGGCTTAAATCTGCGAGTATTTCTGCGGGCAGATATGTTATCAGAAATGTGACCTTGTCACACGGACTTTAGAACAAAACATTTTAAAGCACATGGGTGCAATTTTTTTTAGAAATTTAATTAAACACCTTCAAAAACTATAAAAAAAGATGTAATATAACCTATAAATAGGGTTAAAAACTTATCATTTTTTACTGGACCCAAAATAAATACACTTGCAAAATACTTCTGAAAACAGATTATAAATACTAAATGTTAACCCATCTTTGTCACTTAATATATTTGCAAAGGACCTACTATTTCACTACATTTTTAAAATTGTTAAGTTTTATTTTTTTTAAAAGTTTCTATTTATTATAGAAATTTATTTATGTCAAATTATTTGATATAGCTGTAGAAAATAAGAACAAGTTGTGAATACAGCGATATAATCACACTATAACCGCAAAAGCATTTTCTATATGAATATATAAAGCAATAGTCCTTTCGTGATAGGTACGAACCAGGCGTTTATAATACTTCTAAAGTTGTTTTGAGTTTGTGCACGAATATGGAATAAGTGATTTATACGACATACTAAGGGTCCCTTGTAATGACATTTTTATGTATTAAAACTTTATTGTATACCTAAAGTTTATTCGTAAAATATTGATTTTTTTAAATTTTATATTAAATTAAAATATAGTAAGCGCAAAATATTATTATTAAAAATATTTTTCGCTTCAATCCAGGCCTCAAGATATAGACATATGCCCTAACAGAGTAAACAGATGGATTAATCCTTAGAAACTTGCAAAGTATCTTAAAAAAACTCAAAAAAAATCTTTATTTATTATTATAAAAGCACTTTCTTTTTCTTTACGTATTTTTTTTAAGTTTCTTTTGCTCAAATACTAAAAGCTTTCCAGTCTAGTCTGAGATTTTTTCAAATGCATAATAAAATATTTTTGGTTTAAGGTTTTTGATGATCCTTTTTGCGTTTGGCTATTGGTCTTCAAGGGTCAACTATATAAAATTTATTACATTCACAATGAACTTTGTAAATAACATTCTTTGTATTTTTGTTAGTACTTAATGGTTTTGTTTTTGTTAGTTGTTATCAAATAGTATTTTATACTTTAAATTTAGCACAAATGTTAAATTTATTGTTTATATTTTTTCTGAAAAGTCAAGAATCTATGGTACGAATAAAGTTGTAATAGGTCTATTTTAAGTTGGTCTTAAAATTTGTATTTAAATTTCAAAAAAGTACAAACCATATCGGTAAGTTTATAAGAGTTAGGTTAGGTTTAAAATGAGTGAACTTTTTACGCCCTCCACTGCGACCGCTCGGTCTATTGTGGCTCACACCTTTAGATGTGTCGCTACCGGACACGAGCACAATATGTGTTCTGATGGGTTCTGGTGTCCCTGTCTCCTGGAGGGTATAACGAGCAGACGATTAGATCCGTCATGCCCTCCTCTCCGGGTCTAGTGACGTGGGTAGCTACCAGGTCCTTGTTACAGGAACCAGATATTCCATCTCCGGCCTTACCCTATGAAAACGGTCCTATCCGCTTTTTGTTTAAAGCCAGGGAACCCTTTTCCCTATAAGGGCTGTTCTGTCCGCCTTCTGTTTGGATTCGGGGATCCCTTTTTAAACACCAGTTTGTTAGGGATGGATTAGCCGTTCCCCGTGAAACAGGCGCTGGTGACTTCAGCGCACCTTTGTCTGCTTGTGACCTTGGGTTGCACCTCTCGAAACGGATTTATCCGTTTCGGTCAGCGCACCTTTGTTACTTTTTTCCTATGAAAGCGGTTCGGTCCACTTTATGTTTGGAGCTAGCAAAGTAATATCCACCACGGCAGAGCCTCGCATTACCGCGGTAAGGCTAGATACTCTGAGAGGTGCCCTGTATCTCAGAGGCACCGTTGGAGACACCTGTTTCAGGCACAGGATGTCATTCACTCATCATCACGGTATGCTAACACCTTGAGTTAAGCCTTGTGTTCATCTTAGCTTTGGATCCCGTTCCATACGCTAGCCAAAAAAGTTCCGATATGTTGCCGTTGCAGCTATCATTAAAGGAGTTCTTCTAGGGGTATGTGTTTAAAACACTGCACCTTACATTGCTGTAAATTGAATATATTAAAAGTAAGCTTGTAAAGTTTATTCAATAATTATAAGTAGTTTAACTTTGGCTATAAGTGTTCAATAAAAAATATATTTACATTAAAAAAAAATCAAGTTACTAAGTAACCCTTAAACAAGGCGTTTATAAAATCTTTATTTGAGGACATCAAATTATTATATTATCATTGTTACTTTTTGAGTCAGGCCTGGATATTTACATTTGCATTTTTTTTATAAAATCATGATTTTTTCTTGTTACTTATATTTAGCTAAAGGTGTGCAAAAATTATCAATTGAATATGCATTTTTCTTATGCACTGATGCAATTTTCATTTCGTCATGATCACATAGGGTCACAAGCTTTCTAAACGCACTCACAAATCACAAAAAAACACATCTCGATCCATCTTACTGCACAAAATTCGGATGTAAGGCCTTTTAGTGCTTTATTTTTTCGAATATTACTAGATGTCTACGTTACAATGGTCAATTTAATCTATAAGCTGTAAACGATAAATACCGTTATGTGGTTTTCATAGTAGGATGTGTCTGTTAATGTTCAGTTATCTATTTAACCCAGTCTGTAGGTAAAAATAAGGGCTGTTTATGACGTTAATTTGGAACAGGTTAAAAGGTGTTAGAAGTTGTAGAGGGTAATTACCTGAATATGACTATATAGTTTTAGGATCGAAAAAAGTGTGCAGGGGTGGGGAGTGGAGGGTTAAAAGTGCTAAAAACGTGTTTTTCGCTTCTGCAAGCGCCATTAGTAATTTTAGAGGAATACGTTCATAATGTTTTTTCTGGGTATTAAAAAAACCCATAATTTGAGCCCGGCTAAAATTGATTTGGTCCATTTGTTTATGGAAAAATGCAGAAAAACCGATAAAAATAGCAATTTTTTGAAACGTTGATAATTATTGCAAAAATATTTTTTTTATCTATTTCTGTCATTGCAAAACATAGGTTTATTAATTCTTAATTAGATGAGAGGTTCTAAAGCATGATCGGATAATTTTTTGCTAAGATAATTGAGTTTTACTGATTTTAAAGTCCTAATCTAATAGGCTATATCTTTTTTGTTTATAAATATTTTAGGTATTACAAACTGTCTTTTGCTTGTTTAAGACTCATATTTTACTAATTTAGATTAACGAAATAAAAAAAAATAATATCAAGTCCTTCGTTTTGAGCCTAGAAAAAAGGTACTTTTTTGTTTATAAACAAAAGAAATATGGAAAGCTGGCTTCAAAACAAATATTTTTGAAAAAAAGAGTTATTTTATTTATTTAAATTCCAAATTACCTAAAATTTGCAATAAACATTCAAAAATAAAAAAATATTATTTTTTAATTTTTCCAGAGTATACCTTAAAAAAATCCTAAAAATTCGGTTATTTGATTATAACTCGAAAAATATTGCATAGCATAGCAAAGTACATAGTTTGTGTCTTATAAAGTTTTGTGTATCGTTAATAGTTTTTAAGATGTTGACGCTTTACATTAAGAAAAAAACGTTAATATCTGAAAGTATGCTTTTTCTTGATTATTAGCTGTTTGACCCCCAATTTTTACTTCAGATTTGTGTTCAGCGGAAAAAAATACTCCAGAAAATCCTATACCACACCCAGCACACACCACTTTTTTTGTGGGCCTGTGTAATCGATTAAACTTAATTTTATTTATATTAATTTTTGGGGGTGCTCCGGCTCCAATTGTTTATTAACCAAAAAGTACCTTTTTTTCAAGGCTCAAAACGAAGGACTTGATATTATTTTTTTTATTTCGTTGATCTAAATTAGTAAAATATAAGTTTGAACAAGCAAAAGACAGTTTTTAATACCTAAAATATTTATAAACAAAAAAGATATAGCCTACTAGATTAGGACTCTAAAATCAGTAAAACTCAATTATCTTAGCAAAAACTTATCCGATCATGCTTTAGAACCTCTCATCTAATTAAGAATTAAAAAACCTATGTTTTGCAATGACAGAAATGGATTAAAAAATATTTTTGCAATAATTATCAACATTTCAAAAAACGGCTATTTTTAACGGTTTTTCTGCATTTTTCCATAAACAAATTAACCAAATCAATTTAAGCCGGGCCCAGATTATGGGTTTTTTAATACCTAAAAAAACATTTTGAACGTATTCCTCTAAAATTAACAATGGCGCTTGCAGAAGCGAAAAACAGGTTTTTAGCACTTTTAACCCTCCACCCCACCCCTGCACACTTTTTTCGAGTCTAAAACTATATAGTCATACTCAGGTAATTACCCTTTACAACTTCTAACACCTTTTAACCTGTTACAAATTAAAGTCATGAAAATTACCTACAGACTGGGCTAATTTTCTAGTTTCTAGTTTTAGTATTCACAAGTATTACTTAGCCCTTTTTGAAGAAAAATGTGTATTTTAAAAATAATTATTATGTTCCAAATATTGTTTATGTCAGTCATAAGATATTATAGTTTTAATTTCTTTTCCTAACAGAAACTTACTTATACATTTAGTAGGTCTGTTTGTTATTCAGAAATAGTTTATACTTTTTCGTTTCAAGCGATAGTAATAAAATATGTAAATTTATGCTAATAAGCTTCTTGTATTAGCACGGGTATAAATATTTTAGAATTCAATTTACAATGATTCAATAGACAATTAGAATCCTGCCGTTACTCCTTCCGGCCTAATATGAGGCAGCCCTTTGGGTCGAACAACAAAAGAATAACGTAGTGTCGGCCAAAATAATCCTATAAAACCCTTGACAGTAGCTTACGCTTGAGCACAGTGCCAGGCTATATTAAGTACAAATTAAATGTAAAAATGTCACCAAAATAAAAAATAATCTTAAATAAGTATTATATTTTCTTCACTCCAATACTCAAGACTAAATCAAACATAAACCATTTCCTTAAGTCAGGAAAATAGTATTTTACGATTTAGAATTTTTTAAAAATAATTCAATAAAATGACTTTACTGAAAAGTTGATTTTTGGACTTACCATAGTCTGGCTCTGGGCTACATAATCCATATCATATTAAATGTATTACTCACATCTACCTCTTGGCAATTTTCCATATCTGACAGATCACTTAAGGAACTATCACTGCTTGAATCATTTAAGTCTCTACTATATCCATATTCACATTTTATTTTCTACATGTAGCACATGTTCAACACATCTTTACCAGTTTTCTGGAGAAACATTAGATATGGCATTTTGAAAAAGTTTTTTAACGTCCGCTATTTTAAAAGTTGTATTATTTCTGGCAACTTTACCTTTCACTTGCGGCCATATAAGTTCTATGGGGTTGAGTTCGCAGTGATAAGGTGGCAGCCGATACACACTAATATTTCGTTTCTTCGCTTTTTTATCAATGACGAAATTTGTGTAACTATCTTTACTTATCACAACTTCAATTTTTACTAGTTGTAATAACGCGCCTATGGTTTACGATTCATAAGCCATTCCGTAAAATTGTATTACTATCGCTTGCAATAAAACAGAGTATAATACTTTAAACTATTTTACACTAATGTACACATTTAGTCCTAAAATACACCTTCTCAAACCCCTATGGTTGGTCTGTAAACGGCTGCATATACTTGTTGCTGTATTGGGCGCTGCCAGAAGAGGAATTATACTGGCTAATTCCGCGGAGTAGAATCCTTGGACATATCTACAAAACCGATGATTATCCTATAGCCTCTATAGGGACCAGAAAATAAAGCTTTCCTGCGAAATGGAAGCATTAATCAGGCAAACAGTACTTCGTTGAATAAAAACAGAAATACTTAGAAATGCGGTAGACGCCATTCCTCAGATATGGGAACAATAGGGTCTTATTTGGGATACATACAGACTATAAAATTAGAAAGGAGAAGTACTTTCTGGGTCAAAAAGAAATTCACCCTTTTTTGAAACTGCTGTGGCTATATAGTATGTTTATGCCAATTAAGGTAAAAGTAACTTCCACAATATAAAATAACTCTTAATCTTGCAAAAGTTGGCCGCTTATAAATAAAGGATGAAAATATTATTAAGAAACAATATGATTATTAAGATTTTGGATAAAGATTATTCCACTTCTAGCCACGTTTTAAAACAAAAAAATAGTTGGGTGTAATAGGTGGTAAAAAGTGGAAATAATTTTATTGTTTTCCAACTTAGAGTAAAAAAATCAAAGTAATAAAAGTATCAACTAAATAAAAAATTGCGTGCTGAAAAATTAAAAACAATTTAATCTAGAGTAATCTTAATGCCACAATAAGGCCCTAAATATTTAGAGATAACACCTACTGAGAAATACGTTTTTTATATCAGTTTCTTTTTTCGATTTTCATGTTAGATAAGCCGTCAAAAATAATGTTTCTAACTCCTCATAAATTGGCGGGTTTATTACAGCTGGCTATTGAAAGTGCGTGCGTGTACCACAGAATGGGTCAAACGGATAAGACGATGGTTATCGCTAAAACATGGGTAATATATTTGACAAGAAAATGCCGACAATAAAGTTGTTAGAAAAGTTCCTTATCCTACTTATAGCAGTTGCTGTGAAAAATACTTATACTTTTTTTAATATTTCGTCAATTTTACATTTTTCCTACGTTACATTGGTGACAAAATCAGATTTATTAATCCATATTTATAATATAAAATAAATCTAATATTAGCATTAAAAACCCGGATAATGAGAATCTCACATGCATCATTGGTCCAGAATAACTTAAAAAAACTTCAACATATTACTACTTAACTCTTTTCCAAAAAAAATATTAACCAAGCTTATTTTTAATACAGCAATAGTGATCACCCATGACAGCGATAATAACGGCATCACCCCCGAAATGAGTGCATTTATTGAACATCCTCCTATTTTTTAGTATTCTTTTCCATATATAAAAAGTATAGCAACTAAAATTACCAAATTGTTTCATTCTGACAATTCAATAAAAATTGCATTTAAACACACTAAAACAATAGGAAATCTTTTTACTAAACCCAACGACAAGGATGACAGTTTGAAAAAATCTAATGTAATATATAGTATTCCTTGCTCTGAATGCGATGGCGTATATATAGGACAAACGTCTAGAGTACTCAAAGATAGATTAACACAACATAAAAGTGATTGTAGATTAGGAAAAAACTCTTGTGCATTGTCTCAACATTGTAATCAACTTGGCCATATTTTTAATTTTGAAGAAACAAAAATTTTGTGTATGGAGGCAGATTATAACAAAAGAGTGGTTCTAGAGATGATAGAGATCTATAAACATTCTAACAGTATCAATAAAAAAACTGACATTGACAATCTAAGTGTCATTTACTCTAACTTACTCAATTTTAAACTAAAACAAAAGACAAACAATGATTCCAATAGTTCTTTTTCATCAAGCTAAAACATTTAAACAATAACTGTTAACTTAATTAATTTTCTAATACTTTTGATTTTTTATTCTGTATTTTTTTTTCTTTCTTTCTCTTCTTTATAACCTAACATTCCTTGTTTGAGTAACCACTCTTTATGTTCAGTTGAACTTCACTTAAGAATGTAAGTTGGTCCTTCCACTTTGGTTTTTTCTTTTTTTTCCTCTAGTGTTAACACTTTTATGCTACACTGGACATAAATATAACTCTAGGATAATTGTATGGTAATGCTTTGGGCAAAGGGCTGTAAGTAAATATTAAAACATAAAATCTGGAATAGACAAAACATCATCATAAATCTATAATTTGTGTTTTCTCGGTCACGTACGTGCACACACACACACACACACTCACACATACAAACACTAACCCTTAGGTGACAGATAAGGGGTTGTACATACACTAACATATACACCCATACACACACACTAACCCTTAGGTGACAGATAATGGTTCACGCACATCCCATACACATGCACACACACACAAAACCTTACCCTTGGGGGACAGATAAGTTATAGGGCCCAATCCATATGAAATAAAACCACAAAAAGGTGATTTCTGTTTTGACCATCTCCGATTTTGATGATTTTTGGTACATTTATTCTGCTAAAAAAAAACAAAAAAAATCTAAATTTGAAAATTTTTGACTACTGGTTTTGGTTTTATGAATTTTGAAAATGACAAAATTGTCAATTTTGGTTATGAGGAGTTCTAACAAAAAGCTTAATATTTTAAAACTATTACAGCTACCATATGACAAACCTTTTAAAGGTCTTTAAATCCTTTAAAAAAGATGTGCGCAAACTTCTTTTTTTTTAAAAAAAAAATTCTAGATTTACGAAGAAAAAATTTTTTTCAAAAATTCAAAATACCCTATTTTTGTTTTTTTTTTTCAAAAAATTATATATTTCTTTATTGTTTTCTGAACATATTTGCCAAATTTTAGGATGGAGAAATGGGGGGTTCTTTAAAAAATTATCAAAAATACCTATCTCAATTAAATTTCCTATTGGTACTCACAAAAAGGCAATTTTTTTGAAAACTAAGATAGATATTTTAATAAGCGATTTTTTTAAGCCTTTTAAAACCTAATAAATTACGGGTCACATAACACCTACACTTTTTAGTTTGTTTATTTAAATGTTTTAGAATATAGTAATAAAAATATTATAAAAAACGTTTCTTGAAAGATTTTAAATCCTTCCTTTAAAACATTTTTTTCCAAATGGGCTTGTTTTTTCCCGAAATCTTAAAATCACGCCCCTTTTACTTCTGATTGGTTCTCCCAATTCCCACCCCAAGATTTCGAACAGGAAATTTCTTGTTTAAACAGGAAAATTTAGAGTAAGCGAAAAGGAAGGACAGGGCTTTGTTTATATTTTGTCATTTCTTTCTAAGCAATGGCGACAAAAAGAAAGGGAAAAAATTTCTTTTTTTTTTGACTAAATCAAAATAACATTCGGAAAGCTAAGAAACTAACAAAGTGGATGTCTTTAAAGGTGTAAAAAGTGGCATGAAAATATGTGATAATTGCAGGATAAAAATTCAAAAGAACATTCACAAGAGCAGGCATCCCAGAACCAGGGTAAGTAATAATAATAATATTTTTATAATATTTTTTTATTTAATTTCTAATTTGAGATGTCAAAATTCGTACGGGGAGATTTTTACAAAAAATATGAAAAATGTGATTTGTATTTATATAATTATCAAAGAGTAAGGATTTAAAAGGAGAACAGCCGCGGAATTCTTTTAAGGTTTGAAGTGTTTCTATATCATCCCTTTTAAAATTTGGGGGACCCTTCCAGTTATTTTTTTTTTATAGTAGTATTGCCATTTAAGAAAAATCAATAAAAAAGCTATTATTTGAAAAAAAAAAAAACGTTAATTTGCCTTTAATTATTAAATTAAAAAAATTAACTTTTAAAAAAAATTTTTTTAAAATTTAAACGTTTTTGTTACAGACCCCCTGTTTGGGATGTGCAAAATTTTGACTATAAATGGAAGAAGATAAGTCCTTGGTTTTAAAAACAGTCTCTCAATTTATGGGGAATCACCCATAAAACAAAAAAATCTCAAAAAAAAAGGCTGAGAAGTGAAAATTGCATTGAAAAAGAGATTGATGGAAGAAAATATCGCACAGTGAAGAATGACAAGAAAACAATTTAATGGATGAATGTGAAGTAATTAGACAATTAAGGGAAAAAAATTTTTTAAAAATAACAAAAGAACTGAAAAAAAACTCATTTTATCTTGTCTTCCCATTAGTTGGACCAGGGAAAAAATTTGCACAGAATTTGGTGTTTCACAATACAAAAGCAGAATGGTGAAAAAAATTGTGAAAGAAAAAGGAATACTGTCAAACCCCCAAACCAAACTACCAAAACTCTTGACGAAAACGTGGCTCAAATTATTTTTTTTTTATTTTATTTAAGGGACGATATTAGTAGGGCGATGCCTGGAAAAAAAGATTTTTTGAATTAGGAAGAAGGTGGAGCCAAGGAATACCAAAAAGATTCGTTTTAGCTAGGAAATTTATTTGCATTTTAAACAGAGCACCCTAATATAAAAATCGGATTATCAAATTTTTTTTGAATTGCAGGCCTAAAATTGCATATTAGCCGGAAAAAAGCGGAACACACACACTGTGTGTTTGCACAACTTCTGGAACATAAAGCTGATGATAAATGGGGCCAAAATTAACAAATTAATTACCGATGACAAGGAAATATTTTCCTGATTACAATTCCTTATTAGGCAAAATGATTTGTAATCCACCAGGTGTTGACTGTTATTTGGACACATGTGAAATGTGCCCTGGAATTGAAAATTTAAAAACTATTTTAGAAGATAAATTTGGGAAGAGCTGATTGACACTATGACCTATAAGAGTGGTTACAGTAGACAGGTGTAATATGGAGACAATAATCAAAATCCACAAGTGATTTTATTGATGAATTTACCACAGTGCCAAACTAAAATCTCCTCTATTTTTGCCAAACATGCAAAAAGAATATTATAATGAAGTTAAAAATGCTCTAAGTATAGGAAGCCCTTATAACTTGTGATTTTGCTGAAAATTTTTATTGCTATTACAAGACGAAGTTCAGGTCTATCATTGGACAAATACCCAGCCACATTGCACCCTTTTTGTCATTTATTTTAAGAATGAGTATAACGAGATCAATATTTAAATTATGTTTTTTCTTTCAGCTATTTGGTTCTTAATACGATTACAGTTCCACATTTATTTTTATCCCAACTGATTCCAGATTTGCAGGAAAAAATTACAAATTTATCCAAAATATTTTATTTTCCGATGGAGGTGCGCTGCACAATATAAAAATAAAAAAACTTTCTTAACATTGTCCCACCATTTTAAGAATTTGAATTAAACCGAATGGCATTTTCTTTCTTACGGAAAAAGTGCCTGTGATGGCTTAGGGGCACTGTAAAGGTTGTGCGCCAAGGCAGGTCTTCAAAGACCATATGAAGAGCAAGTATGACCCCAAACCATCTTTTGCATTTGCAGAAAAAAACTCTTCCCAATTATTGTTTTTAATTTTGTACGACGGATATTCACAAACACGAAAAAATATCTTGGAAAAAGATTCATTTGATGCCCAACAATACCAAGAACACAAACATTACATGCTGTAATCCCCTTATAAAATTCAAAATTTTGAGTTAAACCTTTTTTCTTTGAGTTATAAAGGAACACATTCATGAACTAGTTTCAGCTGCTGGTTTGGCAACAACAGAAGTGAGAAAATTGATTCTGGATTTGTCACAATTCAATATATGACAATTTTTCTGGTGGCTGGGCTTCTTATAATTGGGAAAAACATAGAAAGTGGAGAGTTTTAAAATTACTTTCTACATCCACATGGACCTGCCGCCATCGTTCTTTATCCAAAACTATAAAATATTTTGGTAGTCAGTCAGCCCTCAATATTAAAAAAAGTTCATCCCAATACGACCACTGGGCGAACATATAATATTTCAAAAAGAGAGAAATGGAAGATTCTCTACTTTATCTTTAAAAGAAATGAAAATAAAAACTGTATTAATTATTATTGATATCTGTTAATTATCATATAGTTTTGTTTTACAAATATTTTAATGTTTAATTTAAAAAAAAGAAATACATATATACATATATATATATATATATATATATATATATATATATATATATATATATATATATATATATATATATATATATATATATGTATATATATATATATATATATATATATATATATATATATATATATATATATATATATATATATATATATATATATATATATATATATATATATATATATATATATATATATATATATATATATATTTTAGTTTAAATTGATGTTTGTACCCGTCAACGGTGTTATGTCATTATTATTGTTTCTCTTTAATAAACAAGGTTTAAAAAAAATATTTGTTGTTTTAAGTTTAGTAGATATAGGTAATATTATTAAAAAATTAATAATAATAAAATAATATTTGAGTAAAATTTATCACAGGATACATCGTTTAATAATGAGTTTTTAAAGATTCCTTTAAAACAAGATATCGCTAATTTTGTCAGCTATACGTTTTAAAATATTGCCTTTTTTGTAGTACCAATAGGAAATTTAATTGAGATAGGTATTTTTGATAATTTTTTTGAACAAGAACCCCATGTTTCTCCATCCTAAAATTTGGCAAATATGTTCAGAAAACAATAAAGAAAAATATATAATTTTTTGAAAAAAAATCAAAAAATAAATTATTTTTGAGATTTTTGAAAAAAAAAATTTTTCTTCGTAAATCTCGAATTTTTTTTTTAAATGAAGCTTGCGGCACATCGTTTAAAGGTATTTAGGGAAGACCTTTAAAATAAAGGTATCATATCATTAGCTTCTATAATAGTTTTCAAAATATTAAGCTTTTTATTAGAACCCTCATGAACAAAATTTGACAAATTTATTTATTTTCAAAAATTCATAAAACCAAAACCAGTAGTCAAAAATTCTAAAATTTTAAATTTTTCAGTTTTTTGGTAAGCCAGAATAAATGTGCCAAAAATAATCAAGTCAGGAGATAGTTAGAGGTAATCATACAATGGAATTTGGTGATATGGATTGACCCTATACCTACACCACTCACACAGACATACACGCATACACACATGCTCATGTGAGATGAGAGCTCATGATCATTAAGACACTACATATTTTACTGTTTAATTTTTTACCATAACTAATTTTTCCTTTGCATTTATATTTGTTCAGTCATAAGGAAAATCTATCTTACAGTTAAGTTAACAACATCTAACTTTAGCCTAGATATGCCCGAACCTTATACTCGCATTCCAAAAATAACAACTAAATAAATACATATTAAATTAAAAAAAGGAGAAAAAACCCTGGAAACAAATAAAATGGTATGAAATCCATCCATTCTGTACTAGTCTTACATTTAACAACAATTAAAATATTTAAAAATGTATCAGCTTAATTATTAAGAAACATTAATATGGTGCTAAAAACTAAATGATATCTCATTACCATACATTAATAAAACTCAGCTGTTGTTGATGTTACCAACTTCTAATAATGTATTTAGTTGTAAATATACCTAAAATTGAAAAGATTTGCTTTTTTTTTTGATTGTATGTTTTTGTTTTCAAATATTATGAACCCCTGGGGAAAAAAAAAATATATATATATATATATATATATATATATATATATATATATATATATATATATATATATATATATATATATATATATATATATATATTTTTTAATTTTTATATATATATATATATATATATATATATATATATATATATATATATATATATATATATATTTGGTTCAGGTTTTTTTTAAAGGGTTTTTTCCAAAACTTTTCTATGAGGCAAGACAGGTATGGGTATGGGCATTTCTTCATAAGAATAAAGCTGACGTGAAAATCTCCAAAATGAGCAATGCTAGGATTATTTTATATTTTTTAATAAATTTTTGTCGAGTTTCCTTTCATATCAAACTTTTTTTATTTTTTATAAGAAAAAAATTTATAAAAATTTTTTTTTTTAAATATTTTATTTTAACAACAAAACATAGTTTAATAATAGCTATTTTTACATACAGCAATGGAAAGGACTTAAATTAAATCCCCCTGGATAGGGTTGGAATTCTACGAAAAATGGTTTAATGCTTATTTCTACTAGCCAGCCAGATTTTAAATATTCAAAAAGGTTTCAAGCGAACTGTGGGTGCAGGAAAAGTGTAAAATGTTACTTTATTTGTAAGGATTGTGCAGGAGTAACTTGAGAAAAATCAAGCGACCTTGAAATGTCCAAGAAGGCAATGAACAAAGATAGTAGAACATGAACTAGAAATCACTCCTAATGTAATTTTAAGTAATTTAGTATATTTTTATTACCTTTTGATTACTTACAATAAAACTATTACTTAGCAAAAAACTAAAATAATATATTTTTTAATTTAAAAGAATATATCTTTTAGCAATTCCATTTTAAAGGTTTTGACGTCAGCTTACAATTTGTGAAGAAATGCCTATACCTACCTTGCCTCAGAAAAAGTTACATTTATTTCGCAATAAAAAATAAATTCAAATTTAAGGGGAGCCATTTCGATAGAAAATTTATTCTCGACAAAGAAGCTTCTTATATATTTTTCCTAAAAATTTTAAGATAATTTATAAGTTTTAAAAAGACGACTAATTTTTACGTCCGTAAAAACGCAATCCTTAATTCAATTGAACTTTGTAATTTTTTTTATATTTAGCCATTGACAAACCATAATTAATTATAAAATTTCTCTTAAAAATTTGATCTTTATTTAAAGTGATAGTCAATATCAGCCTGTTTAATACAATAAAAAGCATATTTTAGAAATTTAAATATTGGAAAATTGTATTATTTTATAATTACATCAATTACCTCTAACCAACACACCTTGCACTGTAACATGTCGTAATGGTAAATATAAATTTAAATATATGCACCTGTTAATGGAGGATTTTCTAACATATTGCCTACAAACTAACACCTTAAATTATGACGCTGTTAAATCGTAGTAATATTATTTTAATAGGTATTAAAATCCCATTGTGCTTGACCATATATACCGTTATTTGCTACTTGTATATTCACTCTATCGGCGACGTACCGTTAAACTTCTTTTCTTAGGATTTTTGTTTGGCTCTTTTCGTTCAATATGGGTAACAAACGGTTAACAAAATGTGAACACAAAAGTATTTATTACGAAATTATTAAAATTATAATTTATTTTTTGTGGTTGCACTTAAAGAAGTTGTAAATGCCTTATTTTTATTCCCTCGATCAGTTGCATCAGGTCAAACACAAAAAAATCAGATTTAATAGGCTTTTGGGCGATTCGAAACTCCACACATGATCAGGTAGAAAGAATATATATATATATATATATATATATATATATATATATATATATATATATATATATATATATATATATATATATATATATATATATATATATATATATATAATATATATATATATTAATAGAAATAAAAGACAAAAAACAATTGCATCGTACAAAATGGAACATCTCAACTTACATTTGGCTATAATAGTTTGATGTTGATTTGGGTTAGTTTAACAGTTAGTAAAATAATTACATCGTACAAAATCGAACAACACAACTTACATTTGACTATAATAGTGTGATGTTAGTTAAATAAATTGTAAAATGCCAGTCTTTCCTGCTTGATAATCACAAATGTGGTTTTCCAAGTAAATTTGATTTTTTTTGGACCTACTGTTTTGGAACTTATAGGGCGTGTTAATACTATTTATTTTTATACAAACTTCCATTTGAAATTTTAACAAAGTGTTAATAAACAAAAAAAAAGTGATGGATGTGACTGATAAAAAGAGTTATTAAAATGCGAATGAAATGACTCACATGCATTAGTAGTTCGAGTTAATGATGCACTATTTTCTGCCCATAGTTCTGGAGGAAAATGTGCATCTTCCGATATATAATTATCGACCAAATAGTCTGCAAACTTTTGTACTTTTTCACGTTGCAGTTCAAAAACAAAAGCGTCGCTCACTTTTTCTGGTTCCAGAAATAACAGTCCAAAACACTAACCAAGCCACTGTCCAATTTCATAGGTTTTGTCTTTATATCCTGCAGTTAATCCTAGGTGCTGTATTTTTCGCCACCAGGCTTGCGTTAAATGGAACCTGCATCCAACTATTTGGGTTTCTGGCCATACATCTTTCAGGGCCTTTTGGATAGCTTTTTCGAATCCGTTACAGTATATTTCGGCATCAGTTGTAAGTCATTTTTCGCTTCATGATAAACAAGGCGTTCAGGGTACTTCTTGTGAGTACACTCGTTTTTTGTTTTGAGTAAGCAAAATGGTATGTAATGTCCCTTTAAATAACCATGAACGGTAAAAAGTTAAGTGAAAAATTTGGTGCAATAATTGAAAGTTCCATCCATGTACAACTTTTCAGCTAAACATAAACACTGTAGGTTGATTTTGGTCGTGAAAATTACAATATTACTATTGCTATCATTTTCCAATAAAAAGTCTTCTCGTCTATTAGTTATGGCCTGTAGGTCATTCTATGCACGCACTTCTACACTTCTAGGCAATGTGGGCATTGATTTCCTTCTGGCATTATACATATTTTCCTTGATACATTTAAGATCACTAATTTGCAAATGTTTGTTGCTATTGGGTAGAATAGAGCACATAATTTTGGATGGCTGTTCCCAATGATCATCCGTTGCTTTAGCAGCCGCTGAAGTACACGATCACTTATGTTTTCATGATTATGGTCAACATTTCCAGAGCTCGCAGTTCTTCCAGTTCCTTGTCCAATAGTGAGAAGTACGGCTTTTCAATTTTTTTGGATACATCGCCATCGAGTTTCACCAGATAATAGCAGACAATTAAAACTAAACTTGTAATTGTTACAAATAATCTGAGTTTTACAACGTTGGCTATCAGTTTCACTTATCGCATACATATTCTTTCAAAATAACGTACTACTTGTAATCGCAAATGGTTATACAAGACTAAATTTAAGGGAACAAGTTGGAATTATATTTATTTATTAAACAATAACGTAATAATAAACCTCTGGTCGCCCTACTGGCTACCTAGAAAGTACCCGTGCGGAGATTAGTATACGATTTAATGGGCCTTATTTTATGACACTGTATTAATTACAGATTTGTGCGGAGCTTTATGCCGCCCAGGCTTTTTCGTCATTTTAGGATAGTTTACTAATGGTAAAATAGATATTCATGTTATAAAGATCATATTAACGATCATTATGGTATAGTTTGTCTCAAAGTATACGTGTTAGCTTTTGCCTTCATTTATGGATTATACCTGCCGACAACAATAAAACTGCGGATCAGTAGTTATTAAAGGACAGAACATAAGGGACGGACTATAATAATATAAAGATTTATAATTTATTGTTTATTTAGGTAGGTATAATTTTAAAATTACATTAAGAAATTAAATATAGGCAAAGATTCAATAAATTTATAACTATATTATCTATACATTATTACATTTTTAATTCAAATATCTAAATCTTATTCTGTTTTACTATCAGAGTTATTATAAAGAATAATTACAATAGGATTCATATTGTTTTGTATAGAAATGTAACGTCCTCAATTTTTATAACGTGCTATACTAAATTTTTCCAGCTCTCAACTGGTATATTAGTAATTACATTTTTTATCAAATTTATAACACTGGGACATAAAGTAGGTGTAACATTTTCTGCTCTGATCTTTGATTTTACTTGTTTCCACAAATGCTCTATGGGGTTAAACATACAGTGATACAGAGGAAGATGTAAGACAGCATGCCCAGCTTGTTCAGCCAAATTATCACATACATATTGTTTTTTAATTGCATATGAGTTTAGGACTTTCAAAAGTTGCGCTTTTTTGTAACTAAATACAAAATATATATTATTTTCCAACAAATATTCCTGGATTTCAGTTTTTGAACTTGATTAAGCTGGTGCTTTGTGTAGCAGACGGCTGTGGTAGCTTGTGCTATCCATGACAATAACAGTGTTGTTTGGAACATTTTTTAAAAGATAATTTTGAAACCAGTTTTCAAAAAGTTCTGCACTTGTATCCACATGATAATCCAAGCTAGAATCCTTAATATGCTTTGCAGACAACAGCAAGCAGTTTGGGACAAATCCGGCTTCTGAACCAGCGTGTATTATGGTAATGCGTTTTCCTTTATTTGAAGGTGCTTTCGTCTAGCAGTTTTGACTGGAATCAACCCATCCTTTGGATACTGTGTCCTGTGTATGGAACCATGTTTCATCAAGGTAAATAATGGATCTGTTTTCTAATCTTTATCTTTTAATTTCTTAAAGGTAATTAAATCTCCAAGTGCGTAATCTGTGTGATTCCATTACTACTTTTGTCTATTTTGCGGTAATTTAATGCCATTTTACCAACAACTCTATGGAGGGTGGCACGTCGAATATTTATATTGGTTTCGTCTTCGTCTAGCTCCTTTTTCAGTTTATCCAAGGTAGAAACAACTTCGCATTCATACAGATAATATATTTTCCTCCTTATTAGGTCCTGATTACTATTGTCTATACGGTGAGATTGAAAATCACTAAGTTTTTTCATTTGTTCAATTCTTCACTAATAATAATTTCCCTTATCGATAATATTGGAGTTTTTGTAAGTAGACAGGTTTCTTTTAAAGCTTTTTGTTTAATTAGTCCTCTACTGATTAAAGTTTCATACACATTATTCACAGCCTGTTTTGCATTTAATGACAAATGATTTCGACGCGACATAGTTATATTCTCGTAAAACAACTTTTTCGAAACGCACAGTAAAAACGGTTATTTAACACTGCCACTAAAATATTAGCCGAAATATTTATATACCCAATGGTCAATACTCAAAAAATACCTGGCCCACCCCTGCCATTATGAAATAATGGGTTTACCCAATAACAATCGGTAATAAAATCGTTAAAGGTTTATTGGGGTATTGTCCGTCAAAAGCCATAGCGATATACTTTGAGACAGACTATACTAGCTGTGAATAATATCAGACGAAGCGGTAGCCGAGTCTAATGACACGGCGTGTGTCATAATGATTGTTTATGATCTGAATTGCATAAAAAATTTTATATTCTAACGATTTTTTTGAAAATAATTTTTTGTTGCATTTGAGTTAGTGCTGTAGACGTAGCTTAATTTCAGTAATGTGCGTAGCAACCTACGGTAACAACGGAATTGTTAAGTTGTATTCTAATGTTATTTTCAAATTAAATTTATTAAAAAGTTCATTAAGCATTGTAGGATAAATGATTTACCCTCAGAAATTAAAAATTTAGCTAGTTGTACAGTTGCTGGATTAATACCTGAAAAGTCCAAAAGCGTATACAAATAAAACCTATGCCAATTATAAAAGTTGGTGTTAAAAGAAAAAAATTTGGGAATATGGCGCACGAAAAGGCACTTTTAGCTTATTTTAAAGAACAAGCAGTAACGAAAAAGTCTTTAAGTTTATGGAGTTATTACTCAATGTTACGACGCACGTTGTCAATAAAAAAAATGTTGATACAAGTAAGTTTAGTCACCTTGTTGCTTTTTTAAAATGAAACTTTGATTCTTACACACCTAAGTCCAGAATTTTGACTAAAGATAATACTGCAAAGTACTTACAAGAAGCAGAGAATGAAAAATATTTGATATTGAAAGTGTCAATAATAATAACTGTAGCATGCCGATGGGAGAAGCTAAAAAACTTAAGAATGGAAGATGTAGACGATAAAGGGACTGTTTTTAGATTTATAATACCTAGTGGGTACAAAAACAATATTTCCCAAGAATTCTTTGTAAAGCCTGGCGATGTCGAAAAAGTAAATATGGTGCAATTGGTTCGAACCTATACATCAATGAGATCCAGCGAAGCCGAAAAGTCTTGTTTTTTTTATCCTTTAGAACCAGCAAATGTACAAAGCAGCCAGTGAGTATTCATTCTTTTGAAAACATGTGCAAGTCAATTGCTTTCTTTTTAAAGTTACCTTATTTTGCCGAATACACTGGTCACTGTTTCCAAAGGTCTTCGGCTTCATTGCTGGCCCATTTCGGAGTGGATGACAGTTGCTGAAAAGTGACAGTTGCTGAAGGATATGTAGAAAACTATTGTGAAAATAAAAAAAGGGATTTATTTTTGAAGAAAAATCATCATTGGGTGTTTCAATTAATTTCTCTGCATAAGAAACCAAAAACTTACAAATTAACAACCAAAATAATGAGACATTTTCGATGCCTATGTCTAACATTAATTTAACATATTGTGATAATGTAGGATTTAATTTAGTTTGTTAGATTTTGATGTTTTCAATAAATTTTTCATATTTTTGACTAGTATACAAATAGCAAATAACTCTTTTTTAAATGCAATATATAATGGTAAAATTAATAATTGAGGTTGCCTCAATCTGACAGTAGATCACATGAACATATTGCATTAATAGTTTTTGCACCACAATATTTTTTTTTAGATACAACTGGTTTTGAACGAACTTCTCAACTTTTGTCGGTGAGAAAACGGAGCCACGATTAAATTTGTTTTATTGTTAATTTTATTTTTCCATTCTTATATGATTTAAAATAAAAGGAAAAAATATTTGCCCAACAAAAGGATTGTTAAGTTAATGCTGTTAGGAAAAAAATAATTCTAGTAAGATATAAACAAAGAAAACATCTGATTTGCAAAAACTCTACCCTAAAACCAAAGAAAAGCCTTTGATAGATTGTTTTGATGTTCCCAAACTTCCCTGTCTATTTTCCTATGCATAAACCTATTTATCAATCTATATATAGCTTTATAGGCTTGTATTGTGGATATAGCAGGAATATATTAGAAGTATATTTTCTTCTCACGATACGGTTTATTGGATTTGATCAATTTTGTTTAGGGTGTGTAGATAGGTGTATATCTTAATGCGTTTTTGATAAAACAAATTGAATTTGTTCTCTTATTTTATCAAAATGTTGATCTAAAATCTATAATTAAAATCTACTTGGCATTGGTTGCCACATTTTATTATTTGTGACTTATTGGATTATTATATATTAAAGTAGACTGAATTATAAAATATAATAATTAACAGTTACACTTACCAACACCAAAACAGTTTATTAAAAAACTACTTCTGCTTGTTAATTAAAATGCACATTTTATGAAACTATACCAAGGGATAAAAAAACAAAAAAAAGTATATAGTTTTTTAAATTAATAATTTATATAATCTTGTGCCGTGTAATACATAAATACAAATTTATAAATATAAAAAACACCATTTATTAAAAGACAAAATAAAATGGCAACTAAAAAGTAGCTTTATTAATAAGGAACTACATAAATTATATCTAGTAATAAAATACTAATGACGTATAAGCACAGACAGTTTTATTTACATTACCACTATTTAACAACAATATAAATCAATCAGTACAGTACAGCTGCCAGAAAAAAATATAGAAGAGTTCAAAAAGTTTAAATTAATTTGCTAGTCTAGAATTATATGAATTAAAATCACAAATAAAAATACCACCGCTTTTTTAAATTATAATCATATTCATTTAAATTCCTGGGCCATATTGTAAAATTTAAGGATGTAGACAGGAACTGTTTAATTTAAAGTAATTTTTAAAAAACCAGGGTAGTCGACGGACCTCCCCTGACCCCCCTCTGCCGGCGGCCTTGAGTACAGCTATTTTTTCTATACTGTTATGTGCCAGCACTGTTTTTTTACTTGCAACAAAGCATATTGGGCGCATAGACGACATAGGTTCTGGAGTAGGGGTCGCCCATTAATCACGTGAGGCTCAAAAAGTGGAAAAGGAGTTCGAAAAAATTAAGGAATATTACAAGGAGGAAGAGGAGGTGTAGTGAGATATCACGTGTTTTTATTTTGTCGCTGAACGCGCGAATTCTAAACAACCAAAAAGCGGCATGTAAGCTCGACTCGCCGTTTTTTGGACATTTTTATTACGGTCCTTAATTTGCCAAAATTAAATTAGTTTATACATTCTTGTATTTAAAGGTAATATTAAATATACTCTGTTTTAAAAAAATACACGTAATTTCGGATAGGGGGGAGGTGGTTAGTTTTAAAGCTCACCATGTATCACCAGGAGGAAGGGAAAGGGTTAAAAAATGCTAAAAAACATCACCTTATTAATGGACGACTCCGTAGAGTAAATCGATGCCTCGCGTCATAAGCCCTATAAATAGCGTCGTTGCCAAATATAATTTTTCTGAAACAAAAAGTAGGAAAAAACCTATTCTCCGAATTATTACATTTGTATCGCTTTAATCAAACAAATTTAGACTATAAAAATATTTTTCAGATAAAATTAGCATTTTAGACCTTTATATTAACAAACTTAAAATATTTTATTTGTATGTCAAGACAGTTAAAACTACGTTCAAAAATAAATCTCTTTGAAACATTATAGTATAGTCTGTCTCAAAGTATATCGTTATGGCTTTTGACGGACCATACCCCAATAAACCTTTAACGATTTTATAACCTATTGTTATTGGGTAAGCCCATCCATTTGTTTATAAGGGCAGGGGTGGGCCAGGTATTTCTTGAGTATTAACCATTAGGCATATACATATTTTGGCTAATATTTTAGTGGCAGTGTTAAATAACCGTTTTTACTGTGCGTTTCGAAAAAGTTGTTTTACGAGAATATAACTATGTCGCGTCGAAATCATTTGTCATTAGATGAAAAACAGGTTGTGAAAAATGTGTATGAAACTTTAATCAGTAAAGGTCTAATTAAACAAGAAGCTTTAAAAGAAACCTGTCTACTTACAAAAACTCCAATATCATCGATAAGGGATATTATTATTAGTGAAGAATTGAACAAAAGAAAAAAACGTAGTGATTTTCAATCTTACCGTATAGACAATAGTGATCAGGACCTAATAAGAAGAAAAAAAAGTGTTATAAATTTAATAAAAAATGTACATACTAACATACCAGTTGAGAGCTGGAAACATCACTACAGCACATTATAAAAATTGAGGACTCGTACATTCCTATCCAAAACAACATAAATCCTATTGTAATTAATCTTAATAATGACTCTGATAGTGAAACAGAATTAGATTTAGATATATAGATTAAAAATGTAATTATGTATAGATAATGCAGTTATAAATTTATCAAAACTTTGCATATATTTAATTTCTTGATGTAATTTTAAGATTATACTTACCTAAATAAACAATAAATTATAAATCTTTATATTATTAAAGTCCGTCCCTAATGTTCTGTCCTTTAATACCTACCGATCCGCAGTTTTATTGCTATCGGCAGGTATAATCCATAAATTAAGGCAAGAGCTAACACGGTATACTTTGAGATAGACTATACCTCCTTTTTAGCAATGTTTTAATGTGAGAGTTTTACTTATGTATCTCTATCTCTTTTGCTCTTATATCGTAATAGCATTGTTACGAAAGCCGATAAAGTTCTATAAATACGAGTAGGACATTTGGTCTGTGTATTGTAAAAAGACAATGTGAAATATACTACTTTGGCCACCTCTGATTATATAAGCAATTAGTGAAAAATTTGTGTTCCTATATCAGATGACAGAGATATATGTATGTAAATTAAACACACCACTTTGACAGTATTATGTTTATTTTAGTGACTAACGTTTAGTATAAGTAATATCATAAATATAAAAAATTATATATTCTAAGACTGTCATTTAATTCACTTGGATATGGACGAGAGCACAGTAATATAGATATCGTGTCGAAACCATGTAAAGTTTAGCTTAAATTACACAGTATATCACTGATATGTAAACTGTCAGTTACCGCAAAATTCTGGTGTTAGATTATTGACTTAACTTGTGGATCTCGCCCAGATGAGAAAAGGCTAGCATAAGTACTTACTCGTAGTCTATATTGTTTGTGGTTGTTTGTGTTTAGGTAGTTAAAGAATTTAACCAAAAAATGAAAAAATGTGTTCGTATTCGAAAAGTTAAAAATATTCCATATAAATTAAATGGTTCCTAAGTGGCTAGCGATATAATTGTATGTATATATGTATTTGATTTATTCTTGCTTCGTATAGTCGCGTTTCGTACACCTCAAAAATTTTCTCCCCATATTCTAATTTCGTACACATAATTAATTATTTAGTTTTTGACATCTCGTTTCGTACACAAAAATTGAGGTAGATTTCTGTCTCCGATCGTTTATAAAATATGGTAAAATGAATAAAAACTACTTTTATAACTGAATATTAGAATATTTATTGCTCACATATAAGATGCAGAATTATAAAATATTTATTTGGATAATAGTAATATTAAATTAATCTAATAATAATATAAAATATGTTTTAATTATCTACCTAAACGGAAAAGTTTATTGCCCCTACTTATAGTGATTTATCACTTCTGAAATATAATTGGGGGAAAATAAAAAGCCACTTTGACTTACCAGAACTAATCATGACCAACCAGAACTAAGGACTTTTGAACTTGTCTAAATTATCCCTACGTTTGATTAAGCCATAGCAAAATTGCGACCTAAATGAAAAAGTTTACAGTTCCCACAGTTAGTGATCTATCATGTCTGAAATATAAAGCCGCTTTAACTAACCAGAACTAACCATGACCGACAAGAACAATCGACTTTTGAATTTGTCTAAATTATCCTTACGTAGAGGTTATGAACACGATGTACAAAACGAGAATATTTTAGGTAAATTTCTAAAGTGTACAGAAGGCGAGTGTACGAAACAAGAAAACACCATGTATTTGTTGGCAGTAGCTATATAAATTAAATTTAACAACCCGTAATTTGATTATACCTCTTCCATAATATGAAGGATAGTATTACCTGTTCTATTATGGTTAAAATTAATAATTTAATATACATTATTTTTATAATGCCAGTAAAACAAATATTGTTAACTTGTAACCAAAATAATTATATTTAATAGAAAAGTTTCTACACAGTATATTTTTTTCCGATTTATGCTAGGACTAGTTTATTTGCCTTAAATTTTTAAATCATAAATACATTATTAATTAAAATTCCATTTAAAGTAGTATTGATTTTGTTAAATAAGTTCTGATCGTTTTAAATTATAAATAGTATCGGTGACTTATTTGTAAAAAGTTAATATTTGAAATAAATCATTCCCCCTGCTCCTCTCTATAGTCTCCTAAATTTAAAGGAAACCAATTAAGATGAGAATCCAAAAAATGTACTTTCAAACTCATTAGATATTTCAATTTCCTGTAATTTTTGAGTAAGTCTGCAAAAATATCTCTATACTCTTGTATGCTCAGGTTCCCCATATAAATAAAATCAAAATTTCAAATTATCAGCCCCCCCTGAGTTTTCCAATCATTCGAGTTATAGCACTATTTGATGTCTTCTTCAAAATCTTTACTGATTCCGCTAATGGCGAGAACGTAACATTGCATGGTATTGAATTTTTCAGTACACAGTGGATAATTGAATAAGGGACTTTAAAAACTTTGCCGATTTTGGGGCCCATCCTTCACATTACTCTTTAAAATCTCCATTAGAGTATCTATATTTACCAAAAAAAAAAAAAGAATCTAAACAGACGAGATTTTAAAACAAATGCAGTATAACGTCACTTTTGGACCGTTTTTTTACTAAAAAAAACTGGAAGGTGATAAAACTAAACAGTCATTAAAATCTGGCCAAGCATGTCAAAATACATGAAAATACTTTTGTTAGCTTCCCAGCTAAGACTCTTTTTTTGTGTGCTTTTCTAACATAGTTAAAACAGTTAAAACATCGTGGTGATGAAGAGGTCACCTAGTAATTTAGGTTTGTTGTTTATTTACTTTTCCTTACTTAAACCTATATAACTGAACATTAAGCATATTTTTTTTCTAAATAAAAAAGTAGTATTACTTAGCTAATCCCCGGTTTTATCTATTTTCCAATAAACCTAAAATGTCAAGAATCGTGATCATCCGGTAGCTCCGATTCGGCTTCATTTCAGTATGAAATTAAGTTCGCTGCCGAATTTGATCTAGGTAGTTTGACTTTCTATTTTTCCAGGTTTTAGTTACTTACAATTTACGGGAATCAATTTCAAACGCTTCTTGCAGGATCAGTGGCCCTCCTAATAAATTTCAGTGCCGCGTCGCGTCTTCCAGAACTTCTTTTCACTTTTGTTGCTTTCCGAGGGTGGAGCAGGGGGACTTTTAATATAACTGTCACTTATTACACGCATTTTTTTATAGAAATAAATATATTAAAGGTATATATTTGTTGCTGTATAAGGTGGGTTGCTTTTTATATATGCAGAAGTACTCAAAATTGGGATGTATGGATAATAATAAAATAAATACCAAATAATCGTAAACAGAATTCCGTATTTTAATATTTTTAATAAAAACGAAAATTTTCAGTCTTTTTTTTATTATTAAAAGTAATAAAGTCGGTATTATTTTTTAGGAAATGTAGCATAATAATTAGGCTACAACTATTGCTATTTTAAAAACAATTACCTAAGGAGTTGAAAAGAAAACCTAGACAAAATTGTGGCCATTAGTTATTTTAAATTATTATGTTATATTAAACGCAACAAAGATTAAAAACCAATCTTCTGTTAAAAATATTTACTTAACCAGGCCTTAATAAAAAAGAAATACTTAAAATGTTAAATAAAATATATAAAATACCTTTCTAATCATCATTTAACTTAGTTCCACAGTTTTTTTAAAGCAAGTGTTTAAAATACCATATTTCATATCTTATTGGTACTCAGCACGTGGCTTAGCAATATATTTTGATGACAAGGAACTAGATCTAAAAAAACTTGGCCATATTATTGGTACCACGTATCTCTTTACAGTCAGTTATCTGAGGAGGCCGGGAAATTCCTACTTTGTTCGTTTCTTTATCCACGGAATATGTAGTCTCTATAACCCGCTGCTTACAGAAATCTTCCCTTTCTCTCCAACCTTCAAGATCGGTGTTAATTAATTGCCATTTACTTTACTTAAGACACCCACCGTATATAAATACTTAGACTTTAAGCCTCAACTGTGCCAAAATAAATTTAAAAAATCTAATACTTGTAGTCAATATAAAGAAGCTGATCCAGAACCTGCTCTTGGAGTGGCCAAAACCACAGCACGAGGGCAAACCAGGAAATGGATACGAAACAAACACAAGGAATATTGGGGGAACCTAAGTAAGACGTGGAAAAAGCTTCATAAGGGGCCTATCCAAAAGAATAAAGGGGGAACTACTCAGACAAAGTAGAAAAAGACTTCGTATAACATTAGGGTTGCTAACAGGGCACGATAACCTATGAGGACACCTACACAAATAGGCTCATACAATGGGGACCTAAGTTGCAGAATGTGCGACGAGGGGGAAGAAACAACCTACCATATCCTGTGCGAATGTGAAGCGTTAAATCACAAAAGATAGGCATTATTTAGGCAACCAAATATCAGCCCACAGGAAATATCAACCAACTAGTTCCGGGGTTATAGAGACTCGTAAAAGGAACAAGACTAATGGGAGGATTGGTATAAAAGACAATGGGAGATTGGCACAAAAAGCTCAAGAGGCTGCGCTGCCTCTGGTAGCGAATCAAGAAGACTCCCAATGAAGAAGAAAAAGAAGAGTAAAAAGAGCTGACAACGCCTTGATAAAGTAGCGACAAACGATAAAAATTGACAAAGAAGATCAAACGTATAGATCAATTTGTCCTTATTTTTTTTAATGGGTTTTTAATGTACATATCTCTTCATTATTAAAGATGTTTTTTATCTTTAAAATATATGCAATTCTTTTAGCTCAAAGTACTGTTTAATTATAACCTAATATGATACCTTTTTAGTTTGTTTTAAATCCAACCAAAAATATTTATGTTATAAAGGACCAAGTTCCTAGTAAAGTACTAAGATCTAAAATTAGACCAAGTTCTCTCCACAATTTTGTTTCACACTTCTTTGACTTGGCAAGTGTTTTATTGATCTGTCTGCATTAATGAATGTTTTTTATTGATTAATACAAACAGTTTTTGTAAAAGTGCAGACAGATTAGTAAAAAGCTTGTTAAGTCAAAAAAGAGTAGAACAAAATTGTGGATAGAACTTGGTTTCATTTTAGATCTCAGTACTTTAAGAGGCCAGGATTTTTAAATAGGAACTTGGCCTTTTTTTACCTAAATGTTTTTGGTGGGATTTCTTTTTTTGGGTTCAATAAATAAAAAAAATTGGGAAGGGGAAGGATCCCACCTTTTTTCTCAGTATACCTTGCTTTGTAGGTAAAACCTAAACCGTAGATCGAAAATGAAGCACGAAAATTTGAGGGGCCACCATCGAAAAGTCTGATATCCTTCACAAATATATGTGGGCTTAACTACAACGTAAACTCTGTTCACCATTATCTTCAATCCTCCAAACCCCACATACTATTTCTCACCGAAACCCAAGTAAGTCCCAAAACAGCAACCAACCACCTCCTTTTCCCAGGTTATGAACTCATTTCATCTTTTCGACCCCATGCCGGGTTTGTGCTTACGTTCGCAACGACCTGGCTTGTGCTAGGGTTTCTAACCTCGAATCGGGTAGGCCTGAGATTCTTTGGCTTAAACTTTCTTTCAGATCTTCCTACAACGAGCTCTTTGATTTCCTTTCAATAAAGATCGACAATATTATTTCCCAGTTTCCATTGGCCAAAGTAATCGTTCTCGGGGATTTTAATGTTCATAATAAGGATTGGCTAGGATCCACAAAAACTGATACACAAGGCAGAGCAGCAGAAAATTTCGCAATCAGCAACTCGCTCACCAATCTAATTATGGAACCTACCTACTTTCCTAGGGTTCCCACCCATAATTCTAACCCCCTAGATCTCTTTCTTACTTCCACCCCCGAACCCTATCAAGCATCAGTAACTGCTCCCCTTGGTCGCTCTGATCATGGTTTGGTCACCGTATCTTACTCCACTCATTTTGAGGCAACTGAAAGCATGCCGCCACGAACCGTCTGGCACTACAATTCGGCCGACTGGGATGGTCTGAGAGATTTCTTTGCCAGCTACCCTTGGGATCCTACCTGCTTTTCTACTTTCGATCCTTCCGAAATATGTAAACAAATTACCGAAACAATTCAACTAGGCATTGAGACCTATATTCCCACACTAAAAAGAACCCCATAACTTCAAATCACAAACCGTGGTTTTCTAAATCCTGTGACAAAGCCAGACTTTTAAAAATTCAAGCCCACAAAAGTTTCTTCAAAACCCCAGTCCCGAAAATCGACAGGCTAGCATCGAAGCGAGAAATCAGTATAATCAGACAATCTCAGAAGCAAAAGACCGTTTTAACAATCGAATAAAAGATAAATTTCTCTCTTGCTCAAATGGCAGTAAAGCTTTCTGGTCCTTTGCCAAAAATATTAGTCAGAACTTTTGCACAAATTCTTTTCCACCCTAACTCTGAAGATGGAATTGTCTCTACCTCCAAAGGAAAAGCCGAACTATTTGCCAAACAATTTGCTGCCAATTCTACGCTTCGATCCTCCTATTAATCTTCCCCTTCCAACAGTTGTCCCCGTTTCTCATAAAATGTCCGATATAATTTTTAAAGTTAAACAGATCAAGCGTATTCTTTCTTCTCTTAATACTAAAAATCGTCTGGGCTGGATGGCATACCAGCAATCGTCTTAAAAAAATGTGCTCCCGACTTGCACCCATCTTAACTCGCCTCTTTCGAATCTCTTACGACACGGGCATTTTCCCGGAGAGTTGGAAAGCTGCACGTGTGCAACCTGTCCCCAAAAAGGATCCAAAAGTCTCCCTTCCAACTATAGACCTATCTCCTTCTTTCAGTTGTTTGCAAAGTAATGGAAAAATTCATTAATTCCCAAATCTTAAAGTATCTGGAAAAACATAAGATCTTACATGATAGACAATATGGATTCCGTCACAGTAGATCCACAGCTGATCTTCTTTCCTTTGTCTCACACAACTGGAACAAGTCCCTTGAGTTTCTTGGTGAATCCCAGATCGTTGCTCTTGACATATCCAAAGCTTTCGATCAGGTCTGGCATGATGGGCTTCTTAACAAACTTCCTTCTTACGGTCTTCCACCTAAGCTTTGCTCTTGGCTTTCCAGTTTCCTTTCTAATCGACGTATATCAGTTAGTGTAGATGGTCATTCCTCCAGCTTCTACCAAATTAATGCTGGGGTGCCTCAGGGCTCAGTGCTGGCACCCACGCTGTTTCTTCTACACATTAACGATCTTCTCTCTTTCACAATCAATCCCATTCATAGTTTTGCTGACGATAGTACCCTCCACTCTAGTATTCATTTTCTTAGGCCACCGTGTAATCCTGATTTCGAAAACAAGCGCAGGTCAATGCAGATATCTCTTTCACAAGACCTCAAACTTATCTTGGATTGGGGCGCCAAAAATCTTGTTCAGTTTAATGCCTCGAAAACACAGTCATGTTCGCTGTCGCGAAAAAAGCCTGCAATTGCTCATCCCATACATATGAGCGGCCAAGTTCTGCAGAACAAAGAGTCGTTTAATCTTGTCGGCGTTACTTTCGAGAATAACCTCAACTGGCACAAACACATTTTATCCATAGCTTCGGCAGCTTTAAAAAAGATTGGATTTCTCTTCCGAGCCAGAAAATATTTCTCTTCTTCCAATCTGTACACTCTGTATGTATCCCAAATCAGACCCTCTTTAGAATATTGTTCTCATGTCTGGGGAATGGCGTCCCCTACAACACTTAGCATTCTGGACTCCATCCAAAGAAGAGCCGTTCGTCTTATTAATGATCCAACGCTCTCTTGCCCACCGTCGAGCTGTAGGGGATCTGTCGCTCTTCTATAGGTATTTTCACGGTTTCTGCTTAGAGGAGTTAGTATAATTCCTAGAGGCCCCGAACTTCCCGCTTTCTTCGTTCCTTCATCCCTAGAGTGTCAAGATTATGGAACCTGCTGCCCGCAGAAGTTTTTCCTTCTCCTCCCAATCTCCAAAAATTTAAGTCCCGTGTGAACAAACGCCCTCTTACCACACTGAAGACACCCACGGTACGTTAGTACTTAGGCATCAGCCTTCGTGGACTGTCCCAAGATAAAAAAAAAAAATTGCTCACTTTTCCTTAAATCACGCCAGGTTATGGGCCTGAGAGGTAAAATGTAAAAAGTTTCTTTATTTGGTGAATACAATCCTGGTGTCGCATTTTAAATTCTAAGACAACTGTGATCTCAGATTCAATTAGATAGCAAACGAATCGAAAATCGAATAAAAATGTGCAGTTTTCAGAATTTTTTCATCTCTTGTATTCCAAAACCTACCTACGTACCAACTTTCAAGTTTCTACTCCTCGGGAAGTGCCCCATAATTTTAATAAATTAATGAGTTAGTCAGTCAGTAGTAAACTGGGCAAATTTTAAAATTGAATATCTCAGAAGCCACTTGACATACCTTTCTTAATTTTTTTACAGGTAATTGAACGTTTATTTGAATGTGTACACTAAATCCAATACATTTATGTGGAACGATATTGAAGTTACGACAGGTGAAATCCCGTAAGCATTTTGTGTAATATACACACTGCGTGCGTCAGGCTGGACCTTAACCTGGTGCACTACCGTTCGCCTAGATTACTGCCATATATTTTATTCCAAGGAATAACGGTATTGGGCCTAAGGTTCCCGGTATTACTACTCTATTTGTTACATTAAGAGAGGTTTTAAAAATATTATTATGTTACTTTATTTATTCACTTTTTGGTAAGCCGTTAAAGTTTGTTTTATGATTTGCATTATGTTGTAACGAATAAGTCATATTATTTATTTTATGCGGGTAATCTATAACATCTACGTTTGGTTTTAACAACCGTACAAATTCAAATAAACCAATAAATTTGAATTCGATCGTATTGTTGCCAATTGTCGATACTTGAACAGTCAAATCCGTTATAATGCGAAACATATGCATGAGGAATTTAGCATAAAAAGAAACATTACGAAATGAGTGATTTATAAGTTCTGCAAAAGGGTAGTTTCGATTTAAGAGGGTTGACAATAGAAATGGGTTGTTTTAAATAATATCACAAGGTCCATTAATTCCCGTAAAATCACACGAGATAACATCGAAAGTGAAAGATTTATGCAAAAAGGGTTTAAAAGTGGGTTTCAGTGAGCAGGTAGTTTTTACCCTTTAGGGATATAAATAGCGGACCATCTGCATACGCTGCCGCGGATGAAGCCTACACAAAACTACCCTTGTCTCTTTTTTGTTCTCTCAGTAATGAGTTTCCTTTGTGTTTGAACATAGGGATGCGGTTTAGAAAACAATATAAATAAATATTCATGCTATGGGCTGATGATTTTTTACATGTATGGGGTTATGGATTGAATATATTACATGTTTACAAAACGACCGGTAAACATCGACTGGTTGTTAAATATAGTAATGCCAAAAAGTTGGCTAAAGGATTAGTAAAAGGCTAAAAAAGTGTATTGTAAATTTTTAAGAAAGGTAATAAAATCGAATAATATCCCAAGACAGTCTTAATTCAAAAATTAGAAGGCGATCTATTAAGTAACGTATTCCTAAATTTAAGCACCCAAAAAGGGTGTTTTATTTTTGCGGAAAAATTAAAACCAACATTTTTATTGTACCAGCAGTACATTGTCTTAGTACAGGGTTTTTTCGTATATTTTGGAGCGCCACCAGATCTTTCATTTTAGGAGTTAGAAGAAACTTTAATTTATAAAAGTTGAAGTATTTTTACTGAACCGTCAGAATTTGTCATCAGATAAAACAAAAAACATCGAAAATGTGTTTAAAAATACCAAGTTTTGTTTTTTTAAATGGAACACCCTGTATATTATTATTTTTTTGACTTCCTTACTTTACTCTCATTTGCAATATATATATATATATTATATATATATATATATATATATATATATATATATATGATATATATATATATATATATATATATATATATATATATATATATATATATATATATATATATATATATATATATATATACAGTATGTCCGAGGATGCGGTTAACAAGAGGACAAATGGACCAAAAATTAAAAGCAACGAAAAAAAGTCATTCTTGATAAAAACTTCTGCTTGTCAAAAAAATATGATTCACGATAAGAAAATAGATTTTTATTATACAGGGCGTCTCAAAAATGCAAAAACATAAAATCAAACAAAAGCAAACAGTCGTTTTTTGGCCTTTTAACGTGAAATGGTAAATAAAAACTTGTTCAAATTTATTTTTAATCTTGATTCTGAACTTACTGAAGAAAATTTGAATTTACGAAAAACAAAAAAACAACATTTTTGTAAGTAAGCATTTTACATTTACATTTTTACATTTTACATTATTTTCCATTGTATATTTATTTTTTTTAATGTTTAGTAATGTACAGGTATGATTCAAGTAAAAGTAGTAAAATGCGTACTTGCAAAAATGTTGTTTTTTTTTATTTTTCCTAAATTCAAATTTTTGTTTAGTAAGTTAGGAATCAGATTAAGAAGTAAATTTGAAGCAAGTTTTTTATTTATTATTTCACGTTAAAAAGCCGAAAACCAACTGTTTGCTCTTGTTCGATTTTATGTTTTTGCATTTTTGAGACATGATAAAAATCTATTTTCTCATTGTGGTTCATATTTTTTCGACAAGCATAATTTTTTATCAAGAATGACTTTTTTTCGTATCATTCAATTTTTGGTTCATTTTCCTCTTTTAACTAGTGATGAGGAGACAGTCGGTCTTGGTCTTGCAGCAAGACCAAGCCAAGACTAAGACCCTTCCGGGTGCAAGACAGCAAGACCAAACCGATTTCAAAGACTCTGCACTTTTGTCACTTTTTAAAATTATAATATTCAATTTTTATATTCAATATACAGAGGTATTTCATACAGACATGACAAAAAATCTGTCGGGAACTGCCTAAAAAGGCGATTATTTTATGAGTAACAGGTTTTTTTTAATAAAATAATAATTAAATCGATCACTTCGTTTTTTAATAAAATTATCTAGAAACGATAACTAGTAGATTCAGCAACATGTTTCAAAAATAATAAAATTGTGACTCAATGGTCCGACAAAGCTCGATATCTCCAAAACCGTTTACGACAGAGAAAAACTAAGAGCACAGAAGTTATAGAAGCTGAAAATTACTTACCTATTCTTAATGTTTTTTTAAATTAGGTATCTAATGATGCCACTTACTGGATCAAAAATTTCCAAAATCTAGGAAAGGAAGTGGCATCATTAGATTGCTCCTTTAAAATAAGATATAAATGTTAAAGTGATGGTTTAATAAAAAATATATTTGTCATATTATATAGGAATACTTTTTATATAAATGGATTTTAAATTTCACTTCCGGTTTAGACGGAAAAGTCAAAACAATGCCAAAAGTATAATGTTGACGTCATTTTTGTCAAAACCGAAAATGAAATATAAAAAACCATCTACGTCGACATTGTACCTATATGACAGTTCAAGAATTTCCAGCATGATATACAGGGAAGCGATTTTTTTAAAAGAATTTTTTGCTATAATTTTCTATTTTAGGTTAAAAGCTAAAAATAAGGAAGTTTTCTTGAGTGGTAGTGGATTTTTTGGAAAATTCTGAAATAGAAAATAATTTTACATTTTACGCCCTTTTTTCTATAATTTTTGTATATTCAGTTTTTTACCATTATGAACGGTTTCGGATATATCGATCTTTGTCGCACTATCGAGCCACCTTGTATATGCAGAATGTTTATAAAGTATTTGTACAAACTTTGTACGGCAAATGTTTGACTAATTTGAACATAGAAAGTTTATTTGAACTGAAAAGCTTTCTAAATACCTTTTTTTTAATTAGAAACCAATGTTTACGTATCAGAATCATTTTCATGGAAATTTCACATCTGGTTGAAATTAAAAGTTTTTTTTCTGCCCTCAGAGTACTCAGTATTGTGCTTCTTCAAAGAAAATTTAAATATTTCCTATCACTAAAATGAAGCGCTGTAAATAAATAAACCCCTACATTTAAAATATCCTTTTTCATCAAATAACTTAAATGTACATGTAAGGTTAAAATTGGTATATTTTAAAATTTTAAAGCAAAAAATATGTCTCCATTTTTATTTATTTGTAAGTATTAAAAATATATATATTTTATTTAAGATTGCTAAGTTTAAATTATTACGACCAAAAAAAGCAAGACCAGCAAGACTCTTGCAGCAAGACCAAGACCAAGACCGGGTGGTGCAAGACCAAGACCAAGACCAAGATCTTTTGCTGAAGACAAACCAAGACTAGCCCGGTCTTGGTCTTGGTCTTGCTTTGCTCATCACTATTTTAACCGCATTCGCGGACATACCTACAAAAATGTTTATTTTTTAAAATTCTAAATTCAAATTTTTTTTCATTAAGTTAGAAATCAGTTTAAAAAGTAAATTTGGAGCAAGTTTTTTATTTGTTATTTCACGTTAAAGGGCCAAAAAATGAATGTTTGCACTTGTTCGATTTTATGTCTTTGCATTTTTGAGACGCCCCGTATGATAAAAAACTATTTTCTCGTTGTAGTTCATATTTTTTAGACAAGCAGAAATTTTTATCAGGAATGACTTTTTTTTTGTATCTTCCAATTTTTGGTTCATTTGTCCTCTTGTTAACCGCATCCGCGGCTCCATTATATATGTGTTGTTTTTTACCGTTTAATCAGTATTTCACTTTAAAATTGTATATATATGATATTTTAATTCAATATTTTACAGTGAAATACTGTAAAGATAAAATAAATATCTACATATATATATATATATATATATATATATATATATATATATATATATATATATATATATATATATATTATGATATTTTTTATAATATGCTATATATATACTATATATATATATATATATATATATATATATATATATATATATATATATATATATATATATATATATATATATATATATATATATATATATATATATATATATATATATATATATATATATATATATATATATATATTTAATCAGGTAAGTGAGCCAAAAACTTATAATGTACAGGGTGTTTTATTTAAAAAACTTAACCTGGTATTTTTAAACACATTTCTGATACTCTTTTATTTATCTAATGACAAATTCTGAGGGTTCAGTAAAAATACTTCAACTTTTGTAATTTAAAGTTTCTTCTTACTCTTAAAATAAAAGCTCTGGTGGTGCTCCAAAATATACGGAAAAACCCTGTATATACCTACATGTTATATTTTGGGAATCTTAAATTTACACGAAAGCCCTTGGCCGTCTAGTTTTTTTATCTCTAAAAGAAAATTTTTTGACATTAAAAATGATTTAAAAACATTTAAATGTTTTAAAATATTAATATATAACCCTTAAAACAATAAAGTATTCTACCCAATGTTTTAATGGCGCACAATTGGTTTTAAACCGCCTTCCCACACACGCTAATGTTCGATCGCTAAATGAAAAAGTGACATAATGGAAAATTAAACTTCTTAAATTTTTTGGCATATAAAAATGCACAATTATGGTTTTTTGAAATTAAATTCAACAAATATGTGTATTTTTTCTAGGACAAGTGACATAAATTAAACGCTTAAACAACTAAACATTTTTAATTTTGGAAGCAAAAGTATTTAACCTGCTAGCACCAGTGCTGTCATATTCGATCTTACAGGGAACAAAAGTAAAATATTTTTATGGGTGTTATTTAATTGGTCAACAAATTATTTAGGTTTTTGTTAACGTATAAATAATTTGTTCTCAAAATTATAGATCTGTCACCAACTTGTTAAAGCCAAACTATTCGAAATCAATTATCTAAAAATGTATGTGCAATTACCCCAAAATGCAATGGCCAAACAATGAAATAACATTACCAAAACTAATTAAACCTAATCAAAACTAATCAGAACTAATCAAATTAAGCGATGCTATTATTTTGATGACGGAAAATGAAATTCATCTGGTGACAGATCTACTATTTTGAAACATGAAAGTAATCTCTTGGAAATAATAAACCGTAAATATTTATTTGTTAAGAATGTAAACTGATATATTATTTGGGTAAATAAATTTGAGAACAAATAAATAAATTTGGGATAAAAAATAAATTTTGGGATTTAATATAGTAATACGAAAATTTTTAGGGTCAAAAATTTAATCTGGTAATTAAACAAATATGCTCAATTTTTATTAAAAGATAATGGATGAATGATAAATGCTTCATTTTTTCTTCGTAGAATTATTCTTTGATTATTTACTACAATTTTAGCATTGTTTACAGAATTTGCATCTAAGCGATCATACTACATTTGGTAGTTGACATAATTTTTTTAAAATCATTTGCTGCTTTAAAATGACGTACGCGTACCTCGACCATAATTTCTTGATTTTCTTTTTTTTTAATAAAAAATAAAATACCAATAATTTAAAAGGTATATTCCAATATTTAACTTCTATAATAATTACACAGCCCCACAAAAAAGGTTATAGGTCCGAAAGACTTAACCATGGTATCTTTATCTCCAAAAATTTGAAGTTCTTAAGGACTTGACTGTGGTATCTTCATGTTTTTGGGGTCGCTGAATCTGAAAACGGAGTTAGTTTGACCCCATGAAGTCAGAGTCAATGCCATTTTAGGGTCAAAGCGCAAACAAATTTGATGGGGTCAAACTGACCACGAATTCGTATTTAGCGACCTTAAAAACATAAGCATACACTCTTCAAATTTGGTTGCAATTAATTTTGCAGATTTGATCTTAAAATTTTCTTGATTCTGACCTGATGAGGTCAAACTCACCCCGGATTCGGTTTTAGCTACCCCAAAAACATGAAGATACCATGGTCAACTCTTTCGGACCTTTAACTTTTTTTGTGGGGTTATGTTATGTTTTTATAAAGTATATATTAGTAGAATTTTATCACTTTCCGGAAGGGGGTTTTAAAATTAAAATACTCTGTTTACCTTAAAATACTTTACTAACAACTCGAACTCTTTACAATATCATATCTTAACTATAACTGACTATGCTTCACTGCAGCCTTTATATACTTAAAGTTCTACACAAACAAAAAAAAATACTTCTTCAGATTATTTTTTTTCTATTACATCTTTTAAAATAGAACATAAATAGAAACTTTTTTATCTTAGGGTGCTACCATGTAACTATTTACAGTTGTCATATATTTCTTAATAATATTAAAAAGAGAGCAAACAGAAAAAAAAACTTTAAAAACACAAATGCTTTATTTAATAAACAAATATTTTACAGTAACCTGGGTAAGCTAACAAACATCGAATTTGGGTTTAAATGACAGGAATTGGTTATAATTTTGACATAAAATGTATGAATAAAACGTCATAACCAAAGTCAACCATACCCACCTAAAGGCAGTGGTAAATACCAATTTATTTTGGTTATAATTGATTTAACGCCTAAATTTAATTATTTTTTTACATTGTTACAATTAAAGAATTTATACCTACTTAGATGTCGGAACGATCTTCTTAACTGTCACCAGGTTTGTGCTCCAAGGCAACTGGAAAAAAATAGAGCAAATTATGTTGTTTAAAAAAAGCTGTTCTATTAAGTCTTAAAAAAATATTAGAGCCTTGTAAAAAAGTCAGGTATATTTAAAATAAACAGCAATAAATTAGTGGAAGTTAGTACTAAAAATTTCATATTTTTATTTTAGATATACCTAATTTTGTAATACAGTAATAATATTTAAAAATTTAATAAAATTATATTAAATCATGAGATTTTTATTTAATAGTTTAATTGTGTATATATTTATGTATATAAACATTTCTAAATATATTACTTTATATTCCCAATTTTTATATTTTACTAAAAAGCGTATTGAATATGTTTAAAATATATTTTAATTAATAAAATAAGGTTTTTAAAAAGCGTAGAAATCTAATTTATATCCATAAAGTACCACGTACAATACAGTAAGTTAATGTCACACACCTTTTGTTGAATTTAAAATTAATTTAACATATGATGTATATTCGCTGGCAAAAGCAAAATTCGAAAGCAGATTTCTGAATTTTCGCTATTGAAAAGCTGGAGCGTTCGCAGAGTCCCCGTGCTGCTTTGACAATTTGTAAAAGTAGCAGCCCGGAGCTACGAAAGAAAAAGTTGACATAATATAAAATGTTTTTATTGTATATGTTGAGTGCAAGTGTGTTCGAACGGTGACGTCGCGTATAGCGAATTTCGGATGACAACGGAAAATGGGACATTCTGAAAACAGAGGCGGATTAATAATAAACCTCTTTATAATATCAGGAAAAATATTTATGTCTATTACATTTATTTAACATTTTTAGCGATGTTAGGATAGAAACTTTAACAGACCCATAAATTGAACTAAAAGCATATTTAAATATGCTTATGTCAGAAATGACAGTATTTCAGATTTAATTATTTTTGTTTTAGGAAAATTTTTAATTTAATATGTATCTTAGACTACAAGTAACCATAGCAAATTCCAAAAAAGTTCTTTAAATTTTTTGGGTAATTGTTTAGAATCGCGGCTCCACCTTTGGTCGGAAAATTAAAAAATTGAGTTATCCACAAGTTTTTTTAAAAAATATTTTTCTTTTTGGCGCATTGAAAAATTTAACTAAATAAATATTCAATAATTGAATTTTCTTAGAGTTAATTTAATTGAAAAGGTTTAAAATTTCATTTTTATTGTTTTTGCTTAAATTTTTATAATTTTTTTTTCCTAAAAACTTCCAGTTTTCTCTTATTGTTTATTGAAAACAGAACAATTAAAAAAATAATATTTATTTTTCAATTTTTTATAATTTTTTAACAATTTGCAAAATTTACAAATTATTATATTTTTTTTAATTTATCAAATATTTTTGTTCATTAAGTTCACTAATATTAGAATAATAAAAAAATTCAAATTGTCAATTTTTCAATTAATTCTTTTTTTTATCCAAAATTTTGGATTTTTAATTGTTTTAATTTTTTTTTTACACGTAAAATATAAAACAAGTTACTAGAAATAGCTCAACCTAAATAAATGCATTTTATTGACGAAAAACTTGACAAATACACATTTTTCTTATCTTTAAAATAAAAACAACCACCGAATTTATTTTAAATATTTTCTGAAAGATTCGTAAATTTGCCATAAAATAGAATAAAATAAACAAGCATATCAATATCTCTATTTTTCGATTTTTTATAGCCAAAAATAGGTGAAGACGCGATTCTAAACAACTGCTAATTTCTGGAAAATTTTAATTTAATCGTTTAGGCACGCTCTTTCCTAATCTACATATTTTGGAGCTGTAGGTACCAGAAGCATTTAATAAATGAGTAGAAAAATAGTTTCCAAAACTTTTCTTATACAAATAACACTACTATGTTATATTCTGTTGATAAAAAAATCTTTTTTTCTTATGAAAATGTAAAATAGGTTCAAAATTAATTTTTATCCAAAATAATAAACTGCTTTACTTTTAGATAAGTTTATTTATAAAACATAAAAATCGACGTACAATATTTCTTTTTTTACCCCTTTGTTTTAAAAACCAAATTGTTAATAATTTTAGCGTTTTATTTTTGTAATCCTATAAGGTAAAAAACATTATTACCACATAAAAAATCAGCCTCCACTTCTCTCACCTTCTTCCCTTAAAGCAATAGTCCCCAAAAAGCAATATATCGCCTAATTTTCAAAACTATAACACGTGTAGCCAAAGTATAATTATTATCTTATTTTGTTAAAAAGTAATGGTGCCAACAGATAAACAAAAAGACAAACAGATGAAATAAGAAACCCTGTTTTTATAGTTTTCTGGAGACCTAGGGGAATTGTGCTTAAGATGACATACTTTTTATTTTAAGGCAAATATTTGAAAATCTAAGGATGATATAAAATAAATCTAAGGTTACGTATTGAAAACGTTTATTTACAAAGTAACAAAATTAATCCTGATCCTAGAGAAAATTCAATAATTGGAAAACAAACGAAAACATCATCCATGTCCATGGTGGGTAAGATAACACACAACAGTCTAAGTTGACATATCTAATTATCGGTGCACAATTCACAGTTGAACTTTTTAGTTTTTGGTGAAACACCAGCACATAGAGTATGACACCATCGCTTACATAATTGGCAACATACCCAGTGCTCTCCTGACTTCGATTTACTATATAAATCGTTGCAATAAAGGCATGCAGCATCCGAGTCATCATCAGCGTCCTGCGTAAAAGCTTTCTCAGGTTCAGCATCGAAATCATCCTGAAGGATAGTGCGCTTCACCTGATTTCGAACTCTAATGCTCTTGCGATTTCTTTCTTTTGTTTTGGACTTGGGCTTTAACTTCGTCCATATAAGGAGAACTTGTCAGAATCCGAGAGCCAGTTATTTTTCTCTTCGTGCTTCTTGCTCCTCTAGACCCTGCTTTCGGAAGTGGAGAAATATAATTTAGCATCCTCTGGGTGGTAGAGGATCCAGTAATGACTTGACAATCACGCTAAACCGGTATTGGATCCATCGTATGCTGTGTTGTGCTTGAAACAGAAGTTCAGGAATATCTTTATCATTTCGCTTCTCGCATTTTCCATCATCGGTTTCCATCTCAATAACATTGTCAGTTACTTCACTGGGCAGAAACAAATGATCCGGAAAAACATGTGGGTTTAACGGATAAATTCCGGTTTCTTCATATCCACTTGTTATATTTCCGACCGTGGCAGCACCCTATGCTCTCCAAAATTGGTTAATTAAATTTAAAACTTTCCCGCCCAGGGGCACCCCTTATTTTTACTTTTTTTTGGACAAATAAGTATTTTGATCGAAAAAACAAAAGCACCAAAAAACAAAATGTCCATTTTAGCAAACCCAAAAGGGCTTTAAGCTTTTGGGTTTGGCCAAAAAAGAATACAAACAAAGCATCTTTCCCTTGTCTTTTAAGCAAATTCCCTGGGAAAAAAATCTTTTTGAGGTGTGGCTTTTTTGGAAACTATCCCTTTTAAGCAAAAAAAAAAAACTTGAATGGTTTAGTCTTTTAGATTCAATTTACATAAAGTTTAAAATTAACAAAGTGTTTTCTTTTTTGGGGAAAATTTTGTAATTTTCCTTAAAAAATTTTGATGAATAATTTAAAAAAAAACGTTAAAAAGTAATGCTTTTTTATTATTTATAAAAAGTTTAAATTTCTTCTATTACCTAACCAATTTATTTTAATTTTTTTAAAATGATGTTTGGATGTTTTATTTAATCGCGCTTTTTTGTCGGTTTGGTAGGTAAAGTTAAAAAAAAAATGTTAAGTTTCAACATTTAATTTTTAACGTTGTTTCCTTTTTTTAATGATCTAAGTAAATGATTCATATAAGTTATTGGGATCCCTGAACCACGCCCTAAGGTTATTTTTAATATTACATTGAAACCTGGTCAATTGGGATTTCAAGGGACCAAGGATTTTGTACCATTTAAAGAGGTTTTTATTTATCCAGTTTTCCAATTAGACAGGTTTAAAATAGTTGTCTCATTTAAAGCCCCCTTATAGAGGCCGAAATGTGTCGTTATTCCATTTATAGAGGTGGAAATGTTAATAAAAAAATGGTTTGCCTTTACTACTAACTATTAAATACTGCGCAAAAATTAATAAAATGTTTCACTTATACAGGGGATTGAGCTAGAGAGTCCTCTTTATAGAGGTTAAAATCGAAAGAATCCTAGAGATCAAATCCTATTTAACCAGGTTCGAAAAGTCCCATTAACAGAGGTAAAAATATACAGGGTGTTCCATTGAAAAAATCATGTTATAATATCCAAAATCGGCATCTTATGATATAATATATCATCTCAAAATTTAAAAGCCATATGTTTTTATTCAAAAAAACAAAGGCTGGGTAGTGATTTTGTTGTCACCCGGTATATATTTTTTTGAGATTCTAGTTTTCTTTGATCTTTTTTTTTATAATAATATATATTTTTTGTTTTTTCGGGTTTTTTCGCCGAATGTAAACATTATGTTTAATACTTTATATTGATTTCATTTTTTTGATCTTTCAAATTGTTAGTTTCAGAAACAAAGTTGTAAATAGTGTCATCTAAATAAAAAACAAAAAAAACTTACTTGAGCAAAAATAAAAAGTGCAATATCAAAAACATGGTATATTTCAATTTTTAACAACAAACACTAGAAGATACTTATATTAGTAATAAAAATGAATTGGAGATGGGCCGATGATATTTTTTTGATTTTATTATTTTTTTACTGGAATTTGGGTTTCTTTTTGGATTTGGATCATCTCCATAAACTCCCTTTTTTATTTAATCTTTCTTTTTTATTGATTTTTGTCTAAAAAAAAAAAAAGATGCCCAAAAAAATAACTACCCAGACTTAACAACAAAATATTTCAAAACAGAATACATAAATTTTATAATTTAAAAAAAAACATCAGAAAAAAATTTAAAAAAAACAAAATAAAAAAATCTTTTACCTTTGTAAATTATCACAAAAATTTCGCCACTATTTAAAAACATAATAAGAAATCTGTCACAAAGACTCAAACCTTTAACAAAGAATTTTATAGACTAAACAAAAAATCCAAAAACAAAAAGTAACATCTTACAAATTCCTGTAAAGATTGCACCGGTGTATAATGGTCAAAAACAGTATTTAAAAAGGTAAAAAGCCAAAATACAAAAAAAAAAATGAAACGCCTTAAAATCACGAAAAGACAAAGGGACATAATTTCAATTATAATGAAACAAAAATACTTAAAACGGAAACCAAAAACCAAAAAAGGGGTTTATTTAGATGATCCAAACCAAAAAAAACCCCAAAATTTTATGAACGATCAAAAAATATCAAAAATTAAAAAAATAACATCGGCCCATCTCTAATAATCAGTTCATATTTTATACAATATAAGTAGTCCGTTCCTAGTTTGGTTTTAAAAATAAATATAATGTTTTGATTAATGTACATTATTTTAACGCCTAGGGTAAGTTTTTTTGTGTTTTTTATTTAGATAATATTATATAATTTTGTTTCAAACCAAACTTTTAATAAAAAAATTTAAAAAAATGATCGGAAAAGTCACAATATAAAGTACAAAAACATAATGTTTACATTCTGGCCGACCTAAAACCAAGAAATCAAAAATATATATATATATATATATATATATATATATATATATATATATATATATATATATATATATATGGGGGGGGGGTTTTTTTTTTTATATATATATATATAAATATATATATATATATATATATATATATATATATATATATTTTAAAATATATATATATATATATATTTTTTTTTTTTTTTTTTTTTTTATATATATAAAATATAAAATTTTTTCAAAAAACACTAAAATGTGTAATATATAAACAAAAATCAAATAATCTAATTTTTACCTGTTAATTTTTTAAATTATGTATTTTTAATAAAAAAAATAGTTAAAGTATTAAGAGCTTTTGAATTAAAAATTAAACATAATATTTCGAAACTCTTTAATTATTAGTTATAAAATTTAAAAGGATAAAACGTTATAATTTTAGTTGTGAAATAACATACATAGTTCCCAATATAATTTTTCAAACTCCTAATACCACACATGGCAATGACGTTTCTTCGCTTTATACTTTTTGTATCTACATATCCCATTTTATTACAACCAATCCCCCGAGCGAAGCTTCCATTTCCTTCCAGCTATAGATTTTCAGGAGTAGCGCAGGATAGGCACCAGGAATTGCATTTTATATATTCAATTTAATATAAAAGTCTAGAAGAGAAATAAATTTAAAAATGTGTATGAGAAATTGAGGGAAAAGTAAAATGATTCGGATATGTTTTAAAGATATATAGAATATATTGCTTTATAATGGTTTTATTCTGTAACAAAACAATTATTTAAAAGAAATGATATATATTTATTATTAAAAGTCTAATAGTTTAAGTCAGACCTTATAACTATAGACCACAGTAGACCATAAGAAATAACAAATTATTACCCACCGGTTTTAACTTCGAGAATGGTTTTATTTTGACGTTTCCTACAACTTTTATATTTTAAGCTTCCCCCCGGGGTTTTTTTCCCCAATTGGTGATGTTTAAAAGATAAATATAATATTTTATATTTTTATTATAATTTTATTTTTATAAATATAAATATATTATTATATATTATAAATATAAAATATTATTAATTAAAAATATTTAAAAATATATATATATATATATATATATATATCTTTTTAACGGTTTCTCTCAAAAAAAGGGGGAAAAAAAAGGGGGGAATAAAGAAAACAAAAAAAATTTTTTTTTAAAAAAAATTTAAAAACAAAATTTATCCCCCTAATTAAAATAATAATTAATAAATATAAATAAAAAATATATATATATAAAAATATTCGTTATAATGTAAAAAAAGGGGAGGGGGTAAATTTTTTTTCCCCCCGGCCATTGGATTTTTTTTAAATTTTTCCCCCCTTTAAAAGGAAATATTTTAAATTAGAAAGAAATATAAACTAATAAATTTTTTTAAACCCAGATTTTAAAGAAAAGGGAAAAAATTTAAAATTTTAGGTTTTTCCAAAATTAAAAAAAATTCCGGTTTTTTAAATAATTTTCGATGTTTTTTTGTTTTATTTGATAAAATTTTCCCCGGGGGTTTTTTAAAAAATTTTAAAAACCCCCCGAATTTAAATTTTCTTTTTTTTTAAAAAAATTTTTTTCGGTTCTAAAATTTTTAAAAAAAAACCCCCTGTAACCAAATAACTTTTTTTTTGACAAATAGTGCTTAGTCTATAAGTAAAAAAAACAAAAATTTTTTAAAAAAATTTTAAAAATTTTTAATTAAAAATGAAATATTGAGCGGGGAAAAAAAAAAAATGGGTTTTTTTTTTTCCGTTTGAAAACCCCCCCGGGGAAAGACCATCCCAAAAAAATTTTTTTTGTCATGGTCATTTTTATATTTGATTTTAAAATTTTAAAACCTTTAAAAAAATTTTTTTTAAAATTTGAAAATTTCAATAAAAAAAAAAGGGAAAATTTTTTATTTTCCCCCTTTTTTTATAAAACATTTTTTAAAAGGGTTTAAAAAATTTTTGGAGGGGGGATAAGAGCAGAATGAGAGTTTGGGAGAACTTTAACCCCCCAAAGAAATTAAAATGAGCGTAAGTTTATTACTTTTTTTTCCCCCTTCCCCGGGGGGGAAGCGAGATCCGCCCCCCGGTTTGGGGGTTTTTAAAAAATTATTTATTAGCCTTTTTGGGGAATTAAAAAAAGGAAAGGGGAGGGGGCCCCAAAACCCGTACTTTCAAAAAAATTTTTTTTTTCCCCAGTTTTTTTTTTTTTTTTTGGGGTATGGTTTTTTTACCATATAATAATTTTCCCCCTTTGGGGTAAAAACTTTTTAAAGGGAATTCGGTTTGGTTAAAGATATTATCAAATTTTTTTTAAAAATTTTGGGGAACATTTAAGGGGGTCCCCTTTTTTTTTAAAAAAAAATTTTTTAAAAAAAAAAGTTGTTTTTTTTCAATAAAAAATTTTTTTTTAAAAAATTAAAAATTTAAATTTTTAAAAAAATTTTAAATTAAAATAAAAAAAATAAATTATAGTCTGTAAAAACCCAAATTTTTTTTTTTTGGGGTTTTCTTTGTTTCTTTTTTTTTCCCCTAGTTTCAAAAAGGTAGTTACTTTCAATCTTGAATTAATTTCCCGGGGAAAAAAAACTCGTTCAATATTTAGAGGTTTTATAGTACAAGTTTTTAAACCCCTTTTTTTTAGGGGCTTTTTTTTGGGGGGGTTTCCTAAAATTCAAAAAAATGGGACCTAATAATGTTTTTGAATAAAAAAAAAAATTTTTTGGGGAAATTTTTTGTCTTAAAATAAAAAAAGGTTTTTAAAAAAAAAAATAAAAAAATTAGGCAAATCTTGTACAAACATTTTACCTTTTTTTTTGGGAAAAAGTAAAAGAAGTACGTAGAGGTTTTAAAAAAAAATTAAAAAAAAAAAAAGGTGGACTTTAAACCTAGATTATCCAATCTAAAAAAATATCATAGGGGATTTTTTTTTTTTATTCGGTAAAAAAAAGGGGGTTTTTTTTTTTATCTTTTTATCCTAATAGGGGGAATTTTTAGCCCCCAAAACCTGGTTTTTGCTGCTCGATCGGGGTTTTGTTATTTTAAATTTTAAAAAATTTTTTATATTATTTTTTTTTCCCCCTTGCAATATAAAAAAACCGCTTGTTTTTTTTTTTTTTTTTACTTAACCATTTTATTTTTTTCCACTGTTTTTGGAAGAAAACCCTTCATTTCGGCGATCGTTTGGGGTTTTTTGGTATTATTAAGTATACAAAAAAACATTTATTAATACCCCTTTTAACATGTCTTTTTTTCAATAGATTTTTTAAAAAGGGAAAATAAAAATACAGAAAACAAAAAATGACGATTTAAAAATTTTTTCTTTTTAAAACCCCCCAAAAAATTTTTATTAAGTTTTTTGGGGCCCAAAAAAAAAATTAACATCCCAAAAAAAAAATGATTTCCAAATCCGAATAATAAAAAAAAAGGCCTAAAAAAATTTATAACTAATTGGGTTTTAAATTTTAATTAAAAACGCAACCTTTTAAGGGGGCGAAGGCCCCCGTTAATAATTCCGACTGGGTTTTTTAAATAGCTATTTAGTGGAAAAAGGGTTTCCCCTTTTCTTTATGACAATTAAGTATTAAATTTAATATTATTACACTTTAAAACAACTTTGTCACAGCCAAATATCTATGCATAAAAATAATTTTTTAAAAATTTTGGGGGGGTGTTTATGTCTCAATATTTTTTTGTTATGCTGGCCTAACCATACCCAACGAGGACGAAACACAGTGTACACGTCTTAGGGGGCCCAGATTTTTTAAAATTTAAATTTGGGGGTTTTTTGTAATATTACAGCAACCAACCTTAGTAGCTGTACCTACCCGAATTTTTAATCTTTCTTTTCATTGGGCCTTTATGCCCAAAGAAAGTCTACATTGTCTTACTACGTATTTCATATAGCATATCTTGGTAATAGTCGTAAAAATTCATCTTAAGGAAGTTGACTCTAAGTAACTACTAGAAAATATTTTTAGTTTTCTAACTATACTGGTAGAGGCGTAATAGCTATGGTTTTGTATAAATATGCTTTTTTCTTAAAAGTAGCTTAATATCAGTTAAAAAAAAAAATTGCGCCAGTAATGCTATTTAAATTGTGCCTCTTTCAAATAATTTTTTTTTATTGTGGGGCAAAAAATAAGAATGGTAGGAAAAAACGAAGTTTTACTGCTTTAAATCCCTATAACTTCGGCTTTTGCAAACTACATATTGTTAAAAAAAGAAGCTGAGTTAATTTTTCTTTGCAATTTTAAATAAAATGTTACAATTACTTTATTTATAACCAAAAGTAAATTAAATTTTTAACAAAAAACATTAAAATCGCCTATCGAAATCTTGTATTGTCAGTAATTTTTTTATTAAATTCGTTTTTATTTTTTATACTTCTGTGATCCAGTATGCTACGATAAAAAAACACATAATTTTAATTATAATTAAATTAATAATAATTATAATAAAAACCCACACAAAAATAACAACATTGATAATAATAATAATAAGAGAATAAACAAGAAGATCAACAGCATTATCACTATTAAAACGAGAAACAGAGCCTTCATGAATGTTCAAAATGACTACCGTTTTGCACTTCTTAGACCTTCTAAGGTACTTAAAGCAGTCGCTTCGATTTTAGCTCGTGAAAGCGATTATTGCATTTTGAAGTCACTCGATCATGTTCCTTTTAGTGGCTGGTCGTGTTTAATAAACTATTTTTTTTTAAATCACAAAATAAAAACCCCCCCCGCCACAAAATTAAAATTTTCTTCCTTTTTTGACTGATATTTCTTTTTTAAATTTTTTTAAAAAAAAATTTAAAAAGGGCCCCAACTTTCTAAATAGCGCCTTCTAACGGGAGCAGAAGAAGCCCGATTTTTTTAAAAAAAAAAAAATTGGTTTTTTCCCAAAAAACCCCGTTGCAAAATTTTTTTTGGGGAAAAAAAAAAAATAAGATTTTTTAAAAATTTTTTTTTTTTTTCACCCCCCCTTTTTCATCCTACCAAAACCCAAATTTTTAGATAAAATAAATGTAAACAAACACTGTGTGGCTTTATTATAATCAAAGGGGGAAGGGGGGGGAGTTTTTAAAAGGACCGCAACCGCCAAATTTTTTATACTAGAGAATTTTTTTTTCCGAATCTTCTTTCCAAGGTCAAAAACCCCAAAAAAAAACTTAAAAAAAAAAGTTTATTTGTCTTATTTAGTTTTTGCCCCACTAAAAGTACTTCAATAAACGCTTTAAAAGAACGTAACAAAAGATTTAGCAAAAGGGGGGTGACGTCACAAGCCCCCCGCTTTTTTCCCCCAAAATTTTTAAAAGACTTTTATAGTTTGTCCAAATTTAAAATTTTTTTTTTGGCTTATATTTCAAAAACAAAATTACTAGACCCCAACGTCAAAATCAGCTGATTTGGGGGATCAAACCCCCAATGGGTTTTAAAAAGGGGTTTTTTTTAATTTTTTTTTTGTTTGGGGGGTTATTTCGTGTTTTAAAGTAATTAGTGAGATTTAAAAATTTCCGCAGTGTTTTTTTTTTTTTTTGCGGACTTTTTGACATTTTTTATATTTCATAATTTTTTTTTTTTTGGACTAAGTTTTTATTTTTATTGGTTTTAAGGAAAAAACCCCTAAAAAAGATATTTTTAGGTATAAATCAAATGATTACTTTTTTTTCCCGTTTGAAAAAATTT
>JAHBCN010004575.1:0-62421 GCA_019359885.1 Listronotus oregonensis
ATATCAATAAGTTATAAAAAAAAAATATGTTTTTAAAATTTGAATTTTTTTGACGTTTACTTAGATAAATATTTTTTTTAATGTTTCAAAGTTAAATTGAAATCATTGTTGTAATATTGAGAATAATTTTTGCGCCATGTATATTTCCGTAAAAATCAACAAAAGCAACAAGTTTATTACGATAAGTAATTGAATACACACCTTCAATATTTCATTTTTATAAGTGCCCTTTTAATTTAATTATTTATTTTTCTTTCTAAGTCACTGACCCTCTTTTTTAGTATAGCCGATAGCGATGCAGGTTTCGATATTTATGGAGTCTACTTTCACTACGCATGTATGAATATAAACAATACCTTCTAAAAATACTTGAGAACCTGTGAATGAGATGGTTCTGTTCTGTCTGCGTGTGCCATATTCTCTATAGAAATCTTATTTTAAGAATTTTTAAAATAGTTCAATAAGCTTTTTACAAATTCTAGTAAGTTCCTAGATCTACCCACTTGTCATACCATTTTTAATTTTAATTAAAGATTTTATTTATATAAAAGCTTACATTTTTTTGTCAATTTTCGTCTAGGTAAGGGATACGAATCTCTCGTCTCTTGACGAGAGGCTCTCAGTGGTTTGGTGCCACTAAGTCCTAACTTTTTAGACAATATTTTTATTTAAACTGTAACTTAAATTTGATGAAATGAATATATCACAATTTGCAGTCTGTCAGAAATGTTAAAAGTCCAGACTAAAACAAACAACAAACTAGAGCTTCCTTAATTTAAATTTGTTTTTAATTTTGCAAAAAAATTTTTCCAATTTTCACTTTGTAACGTTTTTCAAACAAAAAAAAATCAAATTTTTCATAGTTCACTATAATTTACGTTCCTGTTTAGAAGTAGGAATTTCTTAGTCATATTAAAAGTTTAAAAATAAAATATTTCAATCTGATTTCTTGAACGCGCCCCGTTTTTCAAAAAAATTTTCACATTTGTCATAATTTACTACAAATTACGATCCTATTCAGGAGCAAAGTTTTTTCTTAATTATATTAAGTTATAACAAATAATCATTATTTAAAATTGTATTTTGATTTCATTTCTCTAACACAGCCTTTAAACATAATAAATTTACAGTTCTTAACAACCAAACTCCAAATAACCTCGGAGTAGTACATCCTTTTCTACACCCTTTAAAATGGTTGTCTATCCTTTTTTATACGTCAGTACAAATGGTTCCTAACCTAACATAATCACATGTTCGTTTTTCCACAAAATGGTATAGTTTTTTAAATTTCACCCTTTAATAAGGGAAAATGTAACAAATATTAATGTTGTTTGACTTTATTTTAATTTGTGTAATAATGTTATATTTATTAAAGCCCTCTACATGTTTTGTTGGCTTAAATTTGCTGCGGCTCCTTCTTGACGACGAGCAAGTTTTGAACTTTTCTTTTCTTTTGCTTTTTTTTTTCCATACTAAGTCTACTAAATTCATCACTTCACATTGATTTACTATATTTAATGTTTAATTTCACGTAAAATAAATTTAAAAAAAAAAATCACTAAAATACAGTTTTTTGGAAAATTTCCCTTAAAATATTCTAACAAAATTTTTCAATCTTACTTTTAAAGTTCATTTCTTGCTTGTAGATAGCACTGATGATGGTTTTACCGAAAGCGCTCTGCTAGGATTTTTTTAATAAAAATTTGCACGAAATACAAAGTCTCTTCATTCTTTTCAAACTTTAAACATTTGACGGCCTTAAGATGCAATGCTAAATTTCTTGACCACGCGGAAATCGCCGAATTCAAAACAATTAACATTAAGAACATAAAACATCATTTGCTGCACCTTATTTTGCTCTTGGTGTTCTAATTCTAAAGTATTTTAGTAAAGTTACCTGTTTTAATACACACAACGTCAAAAGTCTTGGACCCCCCGTTATTTTTATAAATATGTTTTGTTTAATAAAAATTAAAGAAATTATAAAAAGTGTTGTTTGGGGAGATTTAAATTTGATTAACGTAAAGATTTGAAATGTACGGGGGCAGTTAAAATAAAATGTTGAATACGGATTGATTTAAAAATTACCTTCATTATAAAAAAAATTATCTTGTAAAAAAATGCTAATTAATAGTCTGTATTTCCTTCCCTACTTTTTAATAGTGCAACAATACGTCTTGGCATAGAAATTATCAAGTTATTAATGACGGGTTGAGGTATTCGGTTCCGTTCTTCTACCGCAGTTTCAGCTAACTCATAAGCAGTTCTGGGTGGGTCGTGGTGATTCTGGCTGGCTCTGAAAACAAAATTCCACAAGTTTTCTATTGGATTCATATCCGATGAGTTGGCTGGCTATTCTAACCTGGTGATTTCTTCAGCATCAAGTGCCTTCTGAACTGTTCTGCTTCGATGTGGCCTGGCATTGTCATTCATAAAGATGAAGTTCAGTCCTACTTATTGCGTAGAGGATAAACAATGGGCCTAATAATGTTTTGAATGAGATGTGATATTTTTGAGGTCGCTGCTGACGCCCTGGCTCTCTGCATATTCTTTGATGATTGTCATCACTAACTAGGCGAAATCTGATTTCATCAGAAAAAAGGAGCCATCTCCATTGACCTAAAAGCCATTGCCTATGGTATCTAGCCCACTGGTGGCGGGCAGCACGGTGTCGAGGCAATAAGAGAGGAACCTTTAAAAATCTCCTGGCTCGTAAATTGGCACTATGCAGTCGTCTGCGAATTGTGGAGGTAGACATTACGTGGCAAAACGTACCTTAAAAATAAACTCTGATGGCTAGGGCCGTGGGATTTCGATTTCGGCGGGTAAATTGTGTCAGGTACCTATCCACCTTTGCAGTAGAAACTCATGGACGTCCCTACAAGGTATTCTTTCCACAGATCCAGTATCTTCGTATCTTTGGATAATGCGACCAAAAGTTAATCTTGAAATCCTCATAGTAGCCAATATATGGTGTTTTAAAAAATTAGCTTTTCAAAGGGCAATAATTACTAACGACAAAATTAAGATCTGTGTACCCAACTAAGCAAACAAACTAAATAATACTGAAGAATTTAGGAAAAACATTCTAAATTTATTAAAAAATTTGCCACTATTTATGCTCTTGTTTATTTGAAAAATACTAAAAAAAATTCCCAGCAACGGAAATGCAATAAAAAGTCGTTAACTCGATTATTTTCTTTTTACCTTTGTAATAAACGGAAAAAAACTAAATTATTTAAAAAGTACTAATCAACACCTACCAAAAATATACCGAACACATTGGACATTGGGGTGTTATCATAGACAGACATTACGGTTGTGACTTAGGAGAATTGTCATCTACCAAAATCGGAGTACCAAAACGGGCCGAATTTGCTTTTAACCATATCAGATATATCGAATGATTTGTGACATCGCAATAATAAAAAGTGCCTTAATATTAACACAATATTTTTTCAAATATATTAAAAAAAACTTTTTTTTTAAATTTTTAGTAAAAGTTTGCTTCTCAATAACTTAAAGGCTGTTTTTTTTTGTTTTTGGGACATATTTGGGACTCAAAAGGTAATATGGTGCATTCCACAATAATTCATTGATTTCTCGACCGCAATAAATTTTAAATGACAACCCTAAACTGGTAAACCAGCCATAAAATAAGTTGCCTGCCAAATATCTATTGTGTAGACCCCGCACCTTTTGAAAGGGTACAGGTCCTGATTACCTACTAAAATAAATAATTTAGGTTAGCTATTTTGGATGCTCAATAACACACACGAAAATACCTTGACAAACACCAAACGAATAATGAACTAAGATGAAAAGACTCTGCTTTATATTAAAAAACACATTACTCGTATTTAAAAAAAAACCGGATAAGTGGCCTATTTTAAAGGTATTTGCTTTTTTTTATTTTGTACCAAACCCTCTTTATGTTTAATATAAGAAAAACATACAAATTTGCAAAAAAAAAATTATTGTTGGATTTTCCTCTCCTGAAAAACAAAACAGATTTTCTTAATGATATAACAAACGATTCCGTGAAAAAAATTATTCAGGCATTTTTACTTCGCCTAATAAATTTACATTTGTTTATATGAATATTAATAAGGTAATAAGCTATATAAACCGAGCGACGTTTTTTAATTATGTATTTTGACCACCTTCGGATATAGTTGTTTTGTAATTAAATTATCCACTTAAAATAAACAATGATTGCATAACTCGCAGTGGCAAACACGTTTTTTTTTTTAATAAAAACAAGGGAAAATCCGTATATATTTTATACCGAGGAAACCTTCCAACCAATTAAGAATTCCCGGTAATTTATATTTTAACAAAATATTTTGGGAAATTTTGGGGAAATAAAGGGCCCCCCTTTAAAAATTTATATCCAAAGGGCCTTTACTTTTTGAAATCTCACAAAGCTAGGCTTGTTGAGAATAAAAAGATGTGCTTTTCCTTTTTTTGATTTACGCAAGTGCTTCAGACACTGTTTTATTAGCTCATGAAGATTTTTTCGTTTTTTTTTTCGAAAATCTTAGCCGCATTAAAAGATTTTTTAGTTGTGCTTGCGCCAAATTAAAGCTCTTTAAAGCACGGGTAAAACACAATTTTTCCAAAAATTTTTGGCGGGATTTTTAATTTTTTTTAGACTTTAAAAATTTTTAATATTTTTTTGACAAAGTCCGTTGATCCTTATGATAAAAATATATGTCATGTGTCTTTGGTAGATCAAGCTTTATGAATTTTTTCCTCATTTTTGAAATGGTGATAATTCAAAATCTATTTTTTCGCTATTTTTCGATATTCTTAAAAAAACTTTCAATTTTATTTTTTTTTAAATAGAAAATTAAAATAATTTCTGAAATAAAAAGATTTAAGATGAACTGGTAAAGACGTTTTTTTTATTTGCTGCCAGTTTTTAGTAATATTTCAATTATTATTTCCTTTAGGTTCATCCTTAATCTTTTCAATCCAAAAGTTATTTAAAAGTTCTATTTTTCAAAAAATAAATAAAAAAATATAAAATTGTATTTAAAAAAAATATATGAAAAAATAGCGATAAAAAAAAAAGATTATGCATTTTTTGACCCTCTATCACCCTTTCAAAAAATATGAAAAAATTCATATTTTTTTTTATCATAACGTGGGTCAATAGGCTTTGTTAAAAAAGTATTAAAAAATTTTAAACCCAAAAAATTTAATTTTACGCCAAAAATTTCTGAAAAAAATTGTGTTTCATTCGTGCTGCGAAGACCTTTAATTTGGCACAAAAACGAAAAATCTTTATGATTTAATAAAACAGTCTGTGAAACACCTACCTAAATAAAAAAGTACGTCTTATACTCATATATATATATATATATATATATATATATATATATATATATATATATATATATATATATATATATATATATATATATATATATATATACATATTTTATGTGTAATAGGAAAAAAAAACCTTAAAGAAAAATCTAGGGCGTAAAATATTGGATTTGACGGAAAAAAAGATATCCCCCACACTTTTCAGGGACCCGCTCTGTAATTGTGACAAACCAACGGTACACTCCAATGCTTCGCAATTTTTGACTCCAGCGCTTTCAAACTTTACGCTTCTCTTTTCAAAATTTAAATCAAAATTTTATACAAAATTATCAGAAACTTTTGATTTTGTTTTTATAACATGTTAAAAGGGAAATTTACTTAAGTCACCCTGTATTTTTATAGTTACACCGATCAAGCGTATGCCGGCGCTACAGTAGTAAATTTCAGGGTTTCCACTGGATTCTGAGTTCCAGCAATGTCCAAAATTCTACAACTCTAGGCAAATCTTTTTAAAAGGACCTTAATAAAGATCCCCCATACAAATTTAAAAAGGGAGAAAAATTTAGGGCCCTTAATATTGCGTTTGGGCCCTGCGCAGTTCGGCTTTGTCGTTGGTCGCTAGTTTTAGCTTCATTTAATGCAAATTAAATATGGAAAATTTTTTTAAGTAAAGTTTTGTTATTTTGATATCTCGCAAACTATACAAAAGAAAAATTTGAAATTGGGCAGTTATGTATAACTTGTTATATGCACTTTAAAAGTACTCTTAAAAAATCATCTATTAAGTACGTCATATTTCGAATTTCGGACATACTGTATGAATATTTCTTTCATAGAAAAGAGTGCAATAGGAGGGTTGGAGGGAAAAGACCTCTGTCAGCAGTAGGTTTCACATCCTAGATATTCTAAAAATAAAGGAAGAAACAAAGTGGCAAGTTCGGGGCTTTTCCAGATAGGCTAAAAAGGGATTCATGAAAGTGAAAGCCCGGTTGCTCTAATGGGGGAAAATCACATTTTTTATAAAAAGGGAACCTCACCTTGCGGGTTGGTAATGCCGTAAAAGTGTTTTCGACGTTCTAGCGTGTTTTTTAACACCCTTTTTTTTAAACACGTAAAGGTGATGTTGTGAAGGTTAAAGACATATATTCTGCGGAACAGGGGGGGAGCTCTGACAGAAGCTGGTTAATCCGATCTTTCGGACAAAGGTTCGAAAAACCTAAATGATATGTTAAGGAAAAACATTTTTTGAAGAAAAGCTGTGATCCGGGAAGATTACAGAAAATTATACAAGAGCAACATTAGTTATTTTCCCTTTGCACCTTTGCACCTTTTCAAATAATGGACAGAGTTTGAAGAAACCTATCGTAAATAAACTGCAAATATTTGCAGTAGATTTATTAAAATTTTTATCTAAAAAACCCAAGATAAGAAGTCACACATTATATCTCATTTTGTGTTGATAGGTTTGTTTGCTTGTGTTTAAAATTTAAAAAATATAAATTTTATGATGCAACCTTACCTAAAATATTCCCTGATTATCCTCAAAAAAAAATGTACAGAAGAAAACACGTTAAATTCGTCCATCTAAAAACCTAGTTTACATTTTATAGACATTAAAAAAATATGCTAAGGTCTGGTACTTTCATTAACGAATAACTTTGTTGGTAGAATAATTTCCATGGTTACAATTGTCACAACAATTGTTATTATGGAAATTATTCGGAAATAATTTATTCGTTAATGAAAGTACCAGGCCTATAAAAACTTTTAGCCAGGACCTTCAAGCATATGCCTACTAGAGGAAGCTTGGCCGCTCGGACGTGCGATCAAGTGTGCGAAAGGGAAAGAATATTAGCAGTATTACGCATGTCCCCCGCTTGACATGCTGATTGTTGGGTGGGGTAATACCCTTTCTGCCGACCAATCAAGCACTTGGAGCGAGAGAGAAAGGTAATACTGCTATTCTTCTTTCTCTCTCTCTCGTACGGCCGAACGGCTAGGCTGCCTCTAGTAGGTATATGCTCGAAGGCTAGGACCGTTTACTTTCGCCTTTCCAATTTTAATTTTTGTGTGATACTTTGGACTTACTTTATTTTTTTCTAAAAATAACCAAGTAGAGCTCTTCTTATCTCCAATACTCACTATTTAAAATTAATCAAAAATTATTTAATAAATCCATAAAGGCCACAAACGAAAAATGGCAGGAATTTTAATATTATCGGCATAACTGCATAACGGAAGTTACTAGAAATTTTTATTTGATTTTAAAAGTGGGCTGTTACGTGTAAAAGTCCTGTATTTGCTCAAATTTTATTAAAACGGACTGAATTAACATATAGCACAGAAATGAAAAATAGTACTAATTTTAAAATAATCTGCAATTTTTCTTCACTGGTATTAATAATATAAAAAATAATTTTCTGGTTGATTTTAAACGATGAGTTGTTAGGTTTTGAAGAGCTCTTTTTCCTCAGATTTTAGAAATAAAATAATACAGCCCAAAAACAAAAACTGCAATAAATAAAAACTAATTTGCATTTATATCATTTACTTGTCTTAAGAACTCATAACTAATTTTTATTTAGTTTTAAAAGCTGAGGTCTTAGGCTCAGAAGAGCCCTTTTTGCTCGGCTTTCAAAAAAGAAAACTAAAATAATTAAGCCCAAACATAAACTGGAATAAAAAAATAATTGGCATTTATCAGTTACTGCTTTTAGAATAGATATCATTACAAACTTTTTGTTTGAATTTAAAAGGTAGGTCATTAGGCTTAAGAGTTCTGTTTGCTCAGATTTTAGGAAGATCTAATAATAACGCCCACAAACGAAAAATGCAATTATTTAAAAATAATTGGCATTTATCATTGACTTGCCTTAAGAACTCATCATAAGCAATTTTTGTTTAGTTAAAAAGGGTGCGTTTTTAGGCTCAGCATAGCTTATTTTGCTCAGATTTCAGAAAAAAAACTAAAATAGTTAAGCCTAAAAATAAAAAAGGAGTAAAAAATAATTGGCAATTATCATTTACTGGTTTTAAGAATCTTATTACCAATTTTTATTTGTTATTAAAAGGTGAGGTGTTAGGTTTAGAAGAGCCCTATTTGCTCAGATTTTAGAAAAAAAGTAATTTTATTCGGGCCCACCCGATTTTTATTAAAATTTTGCATGCTGGGTTTTTGGGCGCTGATCAGAATCTGAAGTCAAATTTTGTCGGACACTTTAGTTTTTAAGTTATAACGCCCACTCGGACCCTAACAAAAACTACAGAAACTTTCTAAAATTTCTCCTTTTTAAAACTGATTACAGCCAAAATGGAAGATATTATGGAAATACACTTATTATTTTATAAGATAAATTTAATTTCACCTTCATTTAACAAATATTTTTAATAAAAAAGCACAAGCACTTCCAAAAATATTATTTTTACTTTCACAAATGTAAAAAAATTGTCTAGGTTTTAGCCAGTTTTATGTTGGTACGCCAGAGGACACGCGAAACAATTGAATGGCTTACTTTTAAATTTAAATCGCGAAAAATAAAAATAATTCAAATTAATAAAGTAGGCCATCCAATCCGCGGGTCCCTGGCGTACCACATAAAACTATCTAAATACCTAGACGATTTTGTTGACATTTAAAAAAGTAAAAATAATATTTATGTGCTTTTTTTATTAAAAATATTTGTGAAATAAAGGTGAGTAAAATTATCTTATAAAATAATAAGTGTATTTCCATAAAATCTTCCATTTCGGGTGTAATCAGTTTTAAGAAGGGAATTTTAAGACAGCTTGTGTAGTTTTGAGGTAAGGTCCAGTGGGCATTATACGATTATAACTCAAAAACAAAGTGTCCGACAAAATTTACTTCAGATTCGTTATCAGCGCCCCCAAACCTTGGATTAAAAATTTCAATAAAATCGGCCGTGGTTAAGTAAAATTACCATAAAAATAATTGGCAATTATCATTTACTGGTTTTTAAAATCTAATTATCAATTTTTGTTTGGTATTAAAAGATAAGGTTAGAAGAGCTCTATTTGCTCAAATTTTAGCAAAACAAACTAAATTAATAAAGCCCGTAAAATCGCAATTTTTTTAAATAATTGGCAATTTGCGTTTCTGGCTGTAATAACTTATAAATATTCCCTATTTGCTTAAACTTTATAAAAATAAACCTTACTTAAAAACTGAAATGGCGAAGGCAGAACAAAACAACGGTTTAATAGTTACAAAAGGAATTTTCAAAATACAATAATTATTGACGAACATTTTGAAACAACAGGGACCCTCCCCCCTTTCGAAATGACATGCATATTTCGAAAATTATCAACATGATCGTTGTTAACCTAAATTAAAACACATTTTTGCCAAGAACAATGCGAAAAATTGGCTCAAAAACAAAACTATAATATCAGAACCGTTTAAAGCAAACGGGGTACTGAGCCTTCTTCGTTCGGACAAACAGTACCTACCGGCATATGGAACCATCATCAACCTACCTCAATTTTAACAGAGACATCCCCTTTAAACGTCAAAGTTTTAAAAACCGGCACCAAAGAAAGCGTGTAATGTTCCCGGGGTTTTAAAATCTCGAGGCAACCTCTGAAAAGGTTTCGTGGCTTCCGGCATTCTTTTCGTCGTTATTTGAGGCGCCGCAGAGGAAAAATTTCTAACCGAACCACCGCAAACAACACTACTAATCGAATAACTGTCTCTGTAGCCTACTGACACATTGCAGGAGCGCAAGCGAAATGACGGAGAGCGGGGAGTAACGCGGCGCCGCGTGAATAACGGGATCTGTGTGTTTTGCTTCTTGCGAAAGTGAATGCACCGATTTTTTAATGCGAAAAACGCGGAGGGGCGATGACTGGGTGCACCTAAAAGACCGATGAGGCGCAGTGACATTGGAAGCGAAAGTTTTTTCTAACTGGTGTTAGTTATAGACCGGGCAAACTGAGATTTTAATCGGGAGCCTTGTGACAGAAAATGGAATGGTTCACCACGTGTTAAAAAAAAATAAATTTATTCGTTAAATTATCAATACTAATTTCTCCAAAAAAATAAACTCTGCCGCATTCTAATAATTCTTTCCATCACTGGTAGCGTCCTCTATTAAAAAGTTGCAGAGTAATAAGTATCGTGTCTTTCTGCGCCCTCTAACCTTGAGGAAGTAAACGAATAATGAGGTTGATTTTAGAGATGAAGTTTAGATTTTATAATTCGAATTCCCTAATACTTAAAATAACGCTTCTAGCAGACTTTCGGCCGAGTGATGATCGCGTTGTTAAATTTAGCAATGGACTTAGCAATTGTTAAAAGTTAACAACGGTTTAAGAATGTTTAACAAAATGTCAGATTTTGACAGTTTGCCTCATAAATCAATTAAAATAACACTGACAATGGGTTTATTTGATTCACCGTTGTTAACTTTTTACAATTGCTAAATCGCTTATTGACTAGTTGCCAACGCATCATCGCGACTCAAAATTGCAATTTCCAAAAAAGGAAGGTTGTGTAAAATCTAGTTAATAATTATTAATACTTTCGAATCGAAGCTTTCTATACTCACCCTTATTTTGAACCTCTATGTATTTTAGGCAACCCATTATACATTAAAGCGTATGCCTGGTTATAAATTTGCAGCAAATTCAAATGAATAAAACTTTCAGAATTGACTGTGGTTAGCACATTTTCAAAAATACTTCTACTTTGAACACTTTTTTGCAATAAAATTCGAAGAAAAAGCTACATGAAAAGCCCTAAATTACAATTTTCCAGAAAATACGAAAGCAGGAACGCATGCGCAAACAAAACCTGCTGATCGCCATTATTAGTCATCATTATTTTGTTGCGTCAAAGTGTTTGTAAACAAGATTTTTTCAACGTACTGCACGTCGAAAAAAGGACCTGCTGTGTGACCTAGAGAAGTATAATGCTTAATTGTGTCCGCCATGGTAAGTTTACCAATAAATTTACCTTATAAAGTCATCCCGCACCCGAGATATTTATAGAAATACTTGACCTATTTCAACATACGTAAATAGCCTTTAAAAAGTACATTTTTAACATATTTTCGTTAATTGCAGAGCGAAATAGAAGAAGCGGACTCAAAACTGTCCACGTCCCTACAAAAACTAGAGTTAGAAAAGCCTAAACGCAAGCTACTGGAGCCCGACACAAATCCCTTTAGACGAAGATCAAAATCCTTATCGAGCATCTCAAGCTTGACACTAAAACTGTGCGATTGCTCGAAAAAACCATCCTCTATAAAGAAAACGACATGTTTTAAACGCACCAGCAAGAAAATCTTACGGGACCCCATTTTAAAAATTGTGAAATTTAAAGGAAATCATAGAAAAGCGAAGGTACCAGAAAAGCTCTTCGGCCAGTGCTCCAAACACGTTGAAAAAGACTTTAAATCGCTGATAAACGCTTGTGAACAGTTAAGTTTAGATAGATCCAATACCGTTAGTCAAAATTTTTCTACAGAGAATTTTCAGACAGCTAGATCTACTCTCGTTGCTCATACCAACTCTAGATTGGACTTGAACAGCTTGGCAAGCTGTTCACACCAAGCTAGGATGAACGTGAATCCCCCATGTGATGTTACAATAGATGAATTAGCTAGTTATTTCGAAACATCGGTGCATATTCCTAAAAAAATGAGCAGCATGGCAGAGATGATGTATATATAATGCTGCAAATATGTTTCGGTTTGTTTCTAGTAAATCTTTAGTTTAGTTTTGTTTATTTTTCAGTGATTATTATGTAAAATTATTGTCTTTAGTGAAATTTAGATGGTTTGTTTTTAATAATCTAGAATTTTGATTTTTTTTTCAAATTTTTATCAGTTGTACAAGGGCTTGCTAAAAGTTTGGATATAGGTTACTAAAAACAAAGGGTGTATTGAACCCAAAAAAAATTGAGAATGACAGAAGCAAAAAACAAGTGAATAAAATTAATCTTATACCAAAATGTCAGTAACCGTGGTTACTGGGAGGATATTGTATTTATTGTTCTTAAATCATTTAGAATTTATAGTTATTTTTTTTTTTTTGGGGGTCCCTTAAATATTGGTACCAGTCATTTATAAATTGGTCTGTATCAAAAATATTTCTTTATGCATCTAGTTTTATTAACTTTCTGAGAAATCAGAAATTAAAAAATTGCCCCAAAAAATAGTATAAAAATTGCAAAACTAAATTTTTGATAAAAAAACTGACTTGCTTCTAGGATCTGTCTAGCTTTTCAGATAATGTGATTTTTTGACTTTTGTTTGTATATCTTTAAGCTTTTATTATTATTGTGTTAGTTGATATTTCTGCATTTTTTTCTGTCAATAATTTTGTAACAGGGTCTTTATTCAAGCTGTAATAAAATTAATTGACTCCTATATTTATTTTGTTTTTAAAATAAAGTTACTTGAAGTTCCGGTAACTTTGATTCCTTGGAATCCAATAGTGTTAAAATGTGGAAACGTTGTTTATTTTAAAGACACCAGTAATGTTTGAACACTTTATCTTTATAAATCTATCAGATATGTAGTCCAGCAAATTGCCTTTTTGGGACATATTCAGTGTTTTATCACAATTTATTGGGTCCATGGCCATATAAACACGAAATTTGGTGTTCAGGTAAAACTTTCCCTAGAAACCTTCATATTTGGGTGATTTTTTTTATAAATGTGAGCACCAAACCTGTTTTCTGGCGCATTCGCCATTATCATCAGACTGCCGAGGTTCTAGAAACACTAAATCAGGAAAATAAATCATTTCGAAATAAACAGCGTGAGATATTCGACGAGATAAACGAAATAATCAAAATACTGTTGACCCGGGTGGCCAGAAGAACTCTGTAAACTTTTCATCTGCGATCCTTTATTATCGTGGATAGCTAGTTACCTCTGGGGTCATGTTTAGGTAGTAAGGTTTGGTGGTGCCCTTTCCGAGGAGATATTGGTGACCTCGGGAGTACCCTAAGGCACACACTTGGGCCCAATTCTTATTTTTATATTTATAAATGGCCTTAATGTTAACAGATATCTGACTGCACCATGACTTCCGAAATAACCTGTAGATTACTAAAATAAAAAATCCAACCAATTTTTTTTTCAAGTATTTTTTTTAAACAATAATTGTTAATAAAAAAGGGCCTTTTTTTAATATAATAAAAAGTACTGGCTATATCACTATACTCATAAAGGCCGTTTGTAGAAAATTCAAAAACCTGTTTTTGAAAAATCCCGATCCGACCATTTTTTACCGAGAAAAGCCGAAAGAACGCTTCAAACAGACCTTTTTTCAAAAATTCGTGGCTCCGTTAATTTTCAATATTAAGGGCTGATTTTTGGGAAATGATAGTCAATAAATTTTCGCATTAATAGTTTTTAATCAATCGCTCTATAAACAAATTAAGCCCTTATCTTGCAAGTGCCCTGAATATTAGACAAATGGTCCGATTTATATTTTTAAAACGGCTTTTTAAAGTTGAGATTAAAAGCTACAAATTGTATATCTCACATTTTCATATAAGTTTGGAGAACATTGTTGAAAATGAAAATTCGCGACCGAGACGTGGAGGGGGCACCCAGCAGCGAAGGAGAAGCGAGTGTCAGGCTGCGTGCATCGGGTGCTCGACGGAATTTTTGCTAGACGCGCTAGGTTTGCGAGCATTTTTAACAATGTTCTCCAAACTTTCATGAAAATGTAAGATATACACAAAAAATCAGCTCTTAATATTGAAAATTAACGGAGATACGAATTTTTAAAACAAGGTGTTTTAAACGTTTTTCCGGTTTTTCTCGGTGAAAAATGGTTGAATCGGGACTTTTCAAAAACCATTTTGTAGGTTTTTGAATTCTCTACAAACGGTCTTTTATGAGTAAAGTGATATAGTCAGTACTTTTTGTTATATTTAAAAAAAAATGAAAAAGGCTCTTTTTTAATAATTATTGTTTAAAAAAATTACCTGAAAAAAAATTGGTTGGATTTTTGATTTTAGTAATCTACAGGTTATTCCCAAGGAAGTTTAAAGGTGTATGGAAGCCCAATACTGTAGAACAAAATTGTCCAGGCGTGCAGGGCAGCGGGAATCGGAGGATTGGCCCCGCGGAGTTTGCGCAATAAATAGTAGGTCAGATCCGGAGTTCCATAATTCTTTGTTACTATCTATAAAGTTGACATCATCAAATGTCAAATTCAAGCATTCACTGTTTTTTTTGCACAAAATTGTTGGTTATTAAACGATACTACCATAGAATATTTAAAATTATTGTGTAATATTGGATTTTATATCATCTGACATAATATGGAAAGAATAGATGGCGCCACTTTACAGCCTTCTATTTAAATGGTCGATATTTTTGGGAGTTTTGTATTTTTACCAAAAATCTTAGTAAATAAATAAAAACACGATTTTAAAACTAAATTTCAAACATTGTATGATAGTTTCATGTATTTATCACCAATTTTGTGATAAAAGAAGGGCAAGATAGTGTAAATGAGTTTAATCTTATCCTAAGATTGTGGTTGTACATTAAAAAGTGAAAATTTTTATAACTGCTTTTTAGGCATATACTTTTCACTAATAACAAACATTCATGAGACAGAATAACAGTGGTTAATAATGTTTAGTAACCTTTGGTACCTGAGTATCCATTGTAACAGTAACCGTTAAATATTATGTGTCTACAGTATGTCGAACTTAAAAAGTTGATAATGTAAGTTTAAGAAACCAAAAATCTAATTTCTTTTTAAACAAATACAGAAAAAGCAAAAAGGAACTTTAACATAAAATTGTACTTTCTTTTATTCAATTAAAGGGACCTGTATAAATTAAAATTTGCCTGGTCTGCTCAGTAATTAATAATTTTGATCCTTTAAAAGAATGTACTAAATTATTAAATGAAATAAAAGTACCTAAATGTAAACCTTATTTCTTTTTAATAATCCACAGAAATACACAAACATTGTGGAAATCATCTAAAAGATAGTTAAGATTGCCTTACTTTTCTCACTGCTATTTCCTATGAAATTTTCATTTTCTATAATTCATAATTGATATTATTATTTATTCGGTTACCTAACGTTACATCTCATAAAAGCACTAATTTAAATATAAAATACTTACCTAAAGTAAAAAATGCCGGGTATGTTACCCTTAGATTTGCAAGATAAAACCATACAACCTAGTCATTTTTTTACGATATTATAAGTAACAAACAATGAACACAAAATTATAGTCACAATTTAATAAACACTAATCACTAAAATAAAAGGTTTTTATCAATTCAAAAAAACTTTTGCAACCACAAAATATAATCACACAAAGCAAAACAATCGAAACTAATACGGCTCTCATAAAAGTATAATGTGTTGCCTAACTACACACTGATTTATCAGTGTGTAGTAAACATTTCGTGGAATTTGTATTGCCAGAATCGCGGGGCCAACTCTGACAGTTATTTTCATACTGGGCTGGACATTTTTTGATCGAATGGGCCATAGCATTGGGCTTCCATACACCTTTAAACTTCCTTGGTTATTCCGGAAGTCATGGCGCAGTCAGATATCTGTTAACATTAATTACAAAAATGACCCTTTTTTTTGCTATAATAATTGGACTATAACCCAGTGGTTCATAAGAAATAGTATGAAGTAAATACGTAAATACGTGTATACTCCGGTAGTGAATCAAGACGGCTCCCAGGGAAGAAGAAGAAGAGAAATACGTCGAAGTCATCACATTTTCTAGAAAAATAAAGCCAATTTTAAATTCTTTTTTTATTGAAAGTGCACTCATACCTACAGTGAATCTGTTTGATGACTTGGGAGTAATTTTCAATACTGAACCAAGATTCAGTGATCACATCAATAAAGCGATATCTAAATATTTTAGAATGGTCCGCCTCATCATGAGGCAATGCTGAGATTTTACAGATACTGAGGAACTATAGACTCTATTTTAGTCTCGTGCGCAGCCATCTTGAATACTGTTGTATGGTCTGGTCTCCCCTTTATAAAACTCATGTATGCAGAATTGATTGGGTTCAGTCAAAATTTGGGAATTTTCTGCTCTTGCTATGTAATCAGAAATGTTTGTAATTACTTGGTACTGATAGTCTGGAAAAACGTAGAATATATCTTACTTTAAGGTTCGGTCATGAAATTTTTAACGAAATTGTGGCTTGTCCAGACCTGCTAGCATCAGAGCTGGGTAGGAATTAAATTATTTTGGAATCGATTACTTTTTAAAAATAGGATTCGTTATGTATTTTAAAATGATCCGGTATCGCTTCCTTTTTGGCAGGATCAAATTCCAAAATAAATCGATTCCTTTTATTTCTAATTTGGGACAAATCGGTTTATAAATGCCAAAATCTCATTTTGAATAGGCCATTTCAAATTTCCAAATTTTGACCTAAGATTATTAATTTCCAAATTTTGACCTAGTCCTCTCAAAAACCCTTATATCCTAAATCTGAGGCAAATAGGTTTGTAAATGCCAAAATTCGCCATTTTAAATTTTCAAATTTTTACCTAAGATTCTTACTAAGCATTACATTGATTTTCGGAAATAAAGATAAAGAATTTTAAAAGATCTGATTATTAAAATCTTTAAATAAGGAAACACACCTAAAGGTGCGTTTAGACCTGAGCACGCACGCACTGATCCACCGCGAATGCTCAAGTGTAAACGATAATGCGCGCACGCTCACGCTGTGTGTTTCTATGCGCGAATAGCTTCGGCGCGATCCGCCGGCTGTCGGTCTCGATGCCACAGCATAGCTAAGCTAGCTTTAGTTAGCTATGCTGTGTCGATGCGATGCTCAAAAGAATTAATTGGTTCGCGAACGTCCAGTGACGTCCAGTTTGAACGGGGTTGGGACTGTTGGGAGTATCTACCAACGCACGTACTTCAACGGGCGAATTAGTTTAATTTGAAAATGGAGTGGAGTAACACCAAAGTTTTGCTTCTATTGCAAGAATTCGAAAAACTTCCTATATTATGGGATGTGAGGAACCAAGAATATTACTCTAAAACAAAAAAACAAAATGCTTGGCAAGCACTTGTGAATAATTTAAATATTGCAAATTTAGATAGTGCAGAAGCACAAAAAAAGATAAAAAGTCTCATGGGATCATTTCGCCGTGAAAAAAGTAAAATTAGGGCCAGCATTGGAACTGGAAAAGGTATGTACATGCATATGTATACCGGGTGTTGCTCTGCAGGAGGTACAAAGAAAATCACATGTAAATTTTTAAGTAGTAAAATATTGGCTCTCCTAATTATTTTAGACAAAAATGTTATTTAGATATTTTGAGGAGCACAAAGAGTTGTACCCAATGTGCAAGCTTGGGCTCTTTTCAGCCAACAGTTTACGAATTATCTGCTAAAATGTGTTTCCATATTAGTAACTTATCATGCACCCTGCAGATGTAACTTAATAATATAAAACCAGACACATTCAACAGTGACATGTCAAATCATAAATTCACTAGTGTCACTGCCAAAAATGGAAAGTTTTTGCTCGTGTTTTTATTATGTGCGAGTACTGCAGGGTGCATAAAAAGTTACTAAGATGGGAACACATTTTAGGGGTTAGTTCTTAACCAGTTGGCTGGCTTAACCAGTTTCTTTCACGAAGCACTTCCACTATGGCTTGACAAACTTCAGGAATAATGTAAGAGATACAAGATTTTGAGACTCTGAAAAGATATTGTAAGCTGCTGTAGGAGTCTCCAGTTGCCAAGAAACGCAAAGTCAGTGCTAGACGTTCTCTTGGTGATATTGACTTTCTATAATTTGTATCCATTTTAATAATTTTGGGAGTTATCAAACTAAGCAGATATTCGAAGTCAGTTTTTGTCATTTTTGTAAAATTTCGAAATTGATCATAACTGTTATCTGTCACTAACTCGCGTAATAAAGTATTTTGTCTGTTGCGTAAAGATTGAGTTTGCCACCAACGACGAGGTCTACGTTTACGAGCTTCTTTCTTTTTTATCAAATTATACATTAAAATAAATGCACCCGCCATGATTTCATCGTCGTCTTCCATTATTAACACACTCCTGCGAACAACTGGATCAGCTTGTGCGTCGAAATATACATAAACCTATTTAAACGCTTTTCGCAAACGCAAACGAATGCGTGCATGGATGCTCACTGCGTACGTACTCAGGTCTAAACCCACCTTAACATGTGATTTTTAAACAAAATATGTTGTTTTTCAGGTCCAGAGAAACAACATTTAAATGAAACATTTTTTCATAACCATAGAATGTGATATTCAAAAACGGGACTAAACTTTGCTTGCATTTAAGCTTAAAGGTTTTGATTGCTCGATCTTCAAAATTTTTTAATACATTATTTTTGAGATAACCCTGAGGGACTTTTAAATGGGATATTTTATTATTTTTGTTTAGAGTATCTTACAAAAATGAATTTAAAATTTTAACACATTTTTATATTCCGCATTTTAATTTGTAAAAATACAGCTTTTATTACTTTTACCGTAGAGAAACGCAGAAGAGATCATATTATCATGAAAAATACAGTTAATCCCAATCTTATGATTTTTTCCCCTGAATATACCAATTTCAAGTTATACTAAACCTTACCAAAACTAAGCAGAACTAACCAGAACTAACTAATCAGGACTGACCAGAACGTCAGTAGTTGTAGCGCGTGTACCCTGTGGTTAACCCCACTTCTTTGTCTATCCCTTTTACTCTTGCATACATATGTTTTTGCTTAGATTCTTCTTATAAAATATATAAGCGGGTTTAAAGGTAAAACTAAAACTCCTGAACCTTTATACAAAGACATTTATTAATATTTTTTAATATTCTTATAATAACCTAAATATAAACAACTATTCCTATGTACAAACGAAACAGTTTGATACAGTAGTCTGTCTACTGTCTTGCAACTCTCGATTTTAGATCAAAAGTCCGCCTTGTTATGAGACATTAAAAAAAACACTTAAAAAAAAGTTTAAGTAAATACTTAGATTTTTTCGTTGGAAAAAAAAAACGGGTAAGACAAAGCAAAAACAAAAATTTCTATTGCTTAATAAAAAATTGCCCACTTGGCAACACTGTCTACATTAATTATAAAGAGAAAACATGGGTAAAAACTTTAAAATATTATTTTTCACAGAGAAGTAATTCTCGACAAACAATTTATTAGTACAGCTTTTGGCGGCAGCTTTTGATCCAAGCCACTCTCACCATTTTATTTGCTAAAAAACATTTGTTCTCAACAAACCAAAAAACAACAAACTCTATCACAAAGAGTTTTTTCACATCATACTTTCAAAAATTCTCGTAAATCTTACTAAAGTCAAAATCAACAGTAAGTATAAAAAACTATTCGAAAATTTACCAAAAAAAATATTTGCATACATTATGGAGCATAAAGATAAGGAGGACCATCTCTGTGTTACAAAATTGGCCCTCAAATTGCAGTAAATTAAGGTGGCGTTGTGTTCCAGAGGACCGTTTTTAAACTTCACCTTATATATTGCGGTCAAGTTCGCACCATGCCCACCTCTACTCCAGCGCCTCTTTATTTAATGGTATTTTGGGACACTTCTTGAGGCAAACAGCCGTAAAAGATGGTCCTTTTTACCTTTACCCTCCATAGTATACATAAGGAAAGCGCTGTCCATTGGAAAATTTAATACGCACTGGAGGCATACTTGACACATACTAAACATTTTAAGTTTCAGAGTATGAATGTATCAACAACTCCCTTGATCTGGCAATTGCCTCGCAGCAAAGCCATCAAAACGAATGAAAAAACTCTCTTGAGAAAATTTCGTAAATCTGAGAATTCTGATCTGATCTACAAAACGAATTAATGAAAACATGTTCCCCTGGCGCATTCGCCATTATAACTGTACCATACCTAGAAGCCATCAAAAACATGCCTGGAAATACGTACAGAATTAATGGAGAGAGGAGCGCCAAGAATTTTATTTTGACAAAATAGATTTTTTCCAATGGAAAGCGCTAAAAGTATCCAGTATGATACACGATACTTTTTGTGAGTTAACTAAAATTTTTGATTAATTTTTTTATAGTTTTTTTTTTAAGTTTAAGCCAAACACACCGAAAAACAAACGACTAAGAGGTGAACAAACGTGTTTTCGATGTTTTGGCTTAAACTTTCGTTTATAAGAAATGATAATGTTCAAGAAATCGCAAGTAAAATGATGATTTTGAGACTAGGTCGATGAAAAATGTTATTTAAAAGATCCCTTATATTTTTGCATAGGTCACACCGAAAATTTCTGCAAACTTATATACTCAAAGCACCTGACACGAAGTAGGCTGAAAACAAAATCTACATTCTTTTAAGTCTTGACATAAGCAATTGCAAGTTGATACCTGTTAATTTTTCGTGAATTTTTAGAATTTGTCCATTAATAATTCATTATGATTTTAAAAGTGGCCTGTGCCCAAAGCAGTGCACTAAAAGACTTTGGTCTGCTTTTGGTGATGAAGCCCCGTGTTCGAAGAGTGTGTAAAACTGGTTCAACGAATGTAAGTTTAAACGAGGTTTTTTGAGGGACGAATTGCGTGAAGGGCGGCCAATTTCTGTTGTCACTGAAGAAAACATAGCTAAGTTTCGACAAACGATAGAAGAAGACAATCTTGTAACATATCAAATTATTCGGGGTACTTTGGGGATTGGACTGACTGCAATCGAAAAGATCTTGCACCATCATCTTGCAGTTAGAAAAAGTTGTCTATTATCTATTCTAATTATGTGTACCCAGCACTCCCCTTCCAGTCATATGTTGCGATGTCGCAACATAAGCTTTCACAGGCTTTGTCGTTGGAAAATCTGAATGTCGAGCTTTATAGCCCCCAGAAGTTCCGACTAATTTACAACTTATTCGATGAAACGCACAATTAACGTTGATCTAACCAAGAACTGTTACTGGTATTGTGTACAACCAGCTTGCTGTCTCTCTGACTTCTCAGACCGCGCGCAACCAATCCTCCGCCATAGGAAGATCACCTCGTGCACCACGTGAAATGTAAAGGCATCAGAAACTAGGCCTTAAACCACTCACAGCGCTTAGCCCCAAAAGAAAGACCCCTATATTAATTGGCGGCGAGTTCCTCTTCGAGTTTCACGTTTTCCGCGCCACTGCGGTCGATTTCCACGAACAAGCCGGAGCTTCCAAACACGTGACCTCGCTTGAAAGTCGAAACGGAAGTCCAGTTAGATAAGTTTGTTGTCGGTGGGTTTCCCATAATTTAACCGAAGCTCAAAAAGTACATCGCGTCAAATGGTGCACAGAAATTCTAATAAAATACGACAATGGTAGAGCAAATGCTGTCTACGACATCATCACTGGTGACGAAACATGGATTTATGCCTTTGAGCCTGAATTAAAATGCCAGTCGGCTCAATGGGTGTTTCCAACTGACCCCAATCCAGTTAAAGTTAGACTGTGCCGCAGTGTTGGGAAAAAGATGATTAAGTTTTTTTTTGGAAAATGGGGGCAATCACAACGGTTTGTTTGCCTCAAGTGCTGGAAAAAGTTGATTGTCCAAGAAGCAACATAGTTTTGCACCACGACAATGCTTCGTCCCATACAGCGCTGCAAACAAATTGATTTTTAGAGCAGTTGAAGGTAAAATTATTGAAACATCCACCTTATAGCCCCGACCTATCACTATGTGACTTTTTTTTGTTCCCAAAACTTAAAGATAAAATTCGTGGTCAGCGTTTTCAAATCCAAATGAAGCTGTTTCGTTGAAAACCTTGTTTCGAAGTGACCCAGGAATAATGTCCATGTTTTCTGATTGTTTATTGAATGAATAAAGTGTTGTGAGAATATTTAAAACAATAAATTTTTCCTCACAAATAAGTTGTATTTCTTATAGTTTGCAAAAATTTTCGGTGCTACTTACGTACGCAGAATATATAGCTTAAAATAGAAATGTAAATAATGTGGCTTTACCAAAAAGACATTCCTGCATAATTTCAAAAGGAAAATTTAAGTCTTAAAGACGGAAGGCTGTAAGAAAACTGTCCCTTCTGAAAAAAAACAGCTTAAGGAAGGCCGATATTTAAGTGAAACGGTTTGGGTTAACGTTCAAGAGAATTAGTGAAGACACATTTTTGGTTATAGGGTGAAATTAAAGAAGAAATGAGGTTACAAAACACTTGTAACCTCAAAAATATTGGTTAAAAAAACCATGACAGGTCTGTTTCTATCTTAAATGATATACCCTGTAAAGAATAGTTAAAAACACATTTTCCGGCCTTGTCTCAAAACCTAAACAAAACGATGCCTGCGCAAAGCGTGCATTTGGGAAAATGGATGTGAAAAACGGCGTATAAATTTAAATGCTAATTTTTCTATATGCCTTATAATGATTTTTCTGGGATTATTTGAGGAAAAAATTGTTTTTTTCTATTTTTTTTTATCATTTTCAGCTGCTGGACTTCCCGCTGACCCGATTTAGGACCTATTGACAATCCGCGAACAAAAAATATCATATTTTTGATTTCAACAATGTTTTTTTTCCTGAAAAAATCCCAGATAAATCGCAGATGGCAATCTCAATGCTTAAATGTACAAAATTCACAGTTAGAAAAATGAGACGGTATTAGTAGTTCTTGGACGTACCATGGGGGGAAAGCTGTGCACTGCAGCAAAAATTTGGTGCCCTTTTTGATTTAGTTGTATTGTCATTGGCGTATCCCCGGAGACTGCCGCTATTTTCCACTTTACGAAAATTAATTTTCTGAACCGGGACCTAAATCCGGTCGATCCGGAGGCACCTGTTAATTCCCACATGTTCATGTCAAAATAACCACAGTCTCCAAGATACCCTCAATGTCCTCTATCCTAACGTTACAAAGATTTTATTAAATCTCACTATTTTTACTCAAATACATTCTAGAATAAAAATTCCTTTACGCCTAGGTAGAGTCAAGAAATTCCGCGCTGCGATTCATTTCAGCTGTTGTACAGCTGCGACTAATAATACATTTCAGATATGGAACTTTTTATTTACACCAACTGTACAGGGTGGCCCGTTATTAGGGACTTGTTTTGAGCTCCACTATCGCCCATTAAAATCGTGAGCATCATACTTTTTACACCCTGTATATCTTTGAATTTGTCTTTGAAAGGGCTATCTAAATATGTAATAAAATACAGGGTGATTCATTAAAAAAAATCAATTGTATCGCCACCCTATAAATAAAAACGCAATAAACCTAAAACTATTATAAAATTTAAGATACCTTTGCTACAAACAAGTTTTATAAAAACTTTTTCTCGTATAACTAATAGTTTCCGTTAAAATAATAAATGGGCCACCCTGTACAGTTGTTCAATGCAATTTTCAATCCGAATCCCAGCGAAGATATTCTTGTACGCACAGCTAAATTGTCTTGATTTTATTTAATATACGAGGGTGTACAAAACCGCAGCCCTTACAAGATAAGTGCGCGTTTTTGCATCACCTTGTAGGTTTGCTTCTAATAAAGCGCAGCCGTCTACGGCTGTACGAAAATTACTTAGGCCTTTCTAGTTTTTATTTTCGGTAAATAAAAAAGGTAACTTGAAATAATTCACGGACATAAAAATGTGTTAAAGGCTCTTTTTCTAACCTCCAGTTAAGGTCTGCAGGCGAACTGCGTAACACCATAGAGAAGAAATTTTCTGTCTATAATAGAAAATCTCTTTAAACCCGACTCCGTAAATTTTCTCGGCTATAATCGGATTTCCGAATGGCTAGTTCGGAGTATGGAAATAGAAAGATCAGCCAGGCTCTTGCTACGATTTGTTCCTTTCTATCCCATTAAAATGTACCGGGTGGCCAAATAAAAAAGGACGCCGGAGCCAACTCAGAAAATGTTTTTTGCACAGCGCTGGGGCAAAAATATTTTTAGTAAAGAGTTCAAGAGAATTAGCTGGAAATTATTTTCAAGTTTCTAAAATGGCCGCTAGGGGGCGTAACTGCAATCTTGAATCTAAAAAAGTAATGTTTCTTTAAGATTTCCTATGTTAACCTAACAAAAAAATACCTGGTCTTTAAAGTCGAGCATAATATAAACCTTTTTTGTTTGACAATTGTTGCTGTATCTTTAAAAATAAAGTGGTGGAGGGTATTTAAAGGTTTTCGTAAAAACACTCTGTATCTTCAAAACGGCTAAGCCGATTTTAACACGCTTAGGATAGTTGAAAAGAGCTATTCTTGGGCTATAAATTTTATAATATTTGAAGTTTTGTTAGTCTTACATATCGCCGCTAGAGGGCTTTTTTCAACATTTCGACAGAAATGGTAATTTTCTAAAAAAAATAAATGCATTGGTAGGATTTTTTTAATAAAAAAGTAGCTAAATGATGCTTAAACAAACTCGCAAAACCATATCTCGATATATTGTTCCTTACCTAAAATTTGGCCAAAGAAAATTTTATACGAAAATATCTTAAAAACTATAAAAGCTACAAGAAATTTTATATGACCTAAATTATGTATTTTTACGAAACCTTTATTTAGGTATATATCTTTCGCCTAAATGCATACTTTAGAATTATAATCAATAAATCGAATTTTCAGGATGTTTTTAAGTATACCCTGATTCGATTTTTTATATAACTTGTAAAGTATTGCATTTAGACGAAAAGATTATATAACCTAAATTAAATTGTTCGTAAAAATACATAATTAATGTCCATAAAATTTCTTGTAGTTTTATAGTTTTTGAGATATTGACGTATAAATTTTCTTTGGCTTAAATTTTAGGTAAGAAACAAGATATCGAGATATGGTTTTCGCGAGCTTGTTTAGGCATTATTTAGCTACTTTTCATTAAAAAAAAAATATACCAATGCATTTAGTTTTTTAAGAAAATTAACCATTTCTGTCGGAATATCGAAAAAAGCCCTCTAGCGGCGACATGTGAAACTAACAAAACTTCATATATTATAAAATTTATAGCCCAAGAAAAGTTCTTGTGAAGTAGCCTAAGCTTGTTAAAATCGGCTTAGCCGTTTTGAAGATACAGGGTGTTTTTTACGGAAACCTTTAGATACCTCCCACAACTTTATTTTAGAGATACAGCAAACACTTTTAAACAAAAAAGGTTTAAATTATCCTCGCCTTTAAAAATCAGGTATTTTTTGTTATGTTAATATAGCAAAATTCACAGAAACATCACTTTTTAGATTCAAGATTGCAGTTACGCCCCCTAGCGGCCATTTCAGAAACTTGAAAATAATTTCCAGCTATTTCTCTTGACCACTTTTACTAAAAATATTTTCCCCAACGCTGTGCGATAAACATTTTCTGAGATACAGCCGGCGTATTTTCTTATTTGGACACCCGGTACATAAGATCCTAACCTGCAAATCTTTATTTACTTTTGTGTTAATTTTTATTATTTTATAAATTACATGTAATTAACTAGAGTGTTGTAAAGTTTATCTTTAAATAAATAAATTTAATTATTAAAGGTTGGTGTTTGTGGTCTGTGTTTTGAAGGTTATAAAATGGATCCAATTTTTATGCATTTTGTAGAGATCACAACTTTGGGGAAACTAAAAACTCTTGTCTTAAACTCATCAGTGTTTTAAATGTATTTTAACTGAAAATTTGTGTACATATTTTTAAATATATTTGGACATACACTTGAAAATAAAGCATTTATAATTTTTTGCTTTTTTTAATTCTTCTCCAAAATTTCCTCATATTTCTTTAAAATATTTTAGGAGTTTTCGGCCAAATTTCTATTTTAGAAAATAATTTGAACACCTTTTTGGATTTTTCTTTAAAATGTATAAATAATTTGCCTGTATATTTCCCTACCACCTTTTACATTAATTGATAAAATTTCCAAAAAATTATTTGAAGCCTTATAACTAGATTGCGCCAAAAAATATCTATCTCGTCTAAAAAGGAGCTATCAAAATTAACAAAACGTTAAAAAAAGAGTAAGGCTTCGGAGTTTTAATAATAAAAAAAAATCTGCTACCATCGGTGAATCTTTCCATAGATTGTGCATTTTTCCATAAAGCAACCTATGTTATTCATGTTGAATAATATACTATATTTCCGTTACCTGGATTCAACGAGCCGCTTAGAGAAAATGATATGGAGTACCAATTAGTGATAGAAAGAAAGAATCTTTCTAACCTATTTCTTGTCTATTTCTATTTCTATCTCTATTGAATTACAGAGTTCGCCTGCTGGTTACATACGATTATTGCTAGGTCTGATCTAAACATATTTTTTGTGTTTATTACAAAAAAATACTATTAATTGACATTTTTAAATTGCCCCTTCCGTTTTTATGTCCCAGTATTTCTTCTATTAAAAAAAGTTTTACCTTTGACCTACACTCTATCGATAGATAATTCTACTTTTGCCAGTTTGGCACTTTATCATTTTTTTGGTGGCTGTTTGATATTTACAAAAAACTAAATATCGGTCGAGTTTTCTCCAAGAAATATTTGTAATACCATCTAGAATAACATTCGATGTGAATTAACGACATCTATTATAGCTCCGACTGTTGCAACTTTAACCATTCCTGCAAATTTGAGTGTGCTTCATGAATAGACCATCGGACATTTACAAAATATCGTTAAAGTCACACGACAAGTCATTTATCTGGTACGTAACAGATTTCTTGGCGAACAATACATTTTCAACTAAAAATGGCTATCTACTTGCGTAACTTAACAACGTGATTTCCCTATTCTAACGTTTTATGTATGTACAAGGAGATTTATTACAAAACTTAAGCTTACAAACGAAACAGTAAGGCTCCATACAGGGCTAGAAAAATGTTCCAAATAGCCACCTATTTTCGAAGCACCCTGTATTTATTTTTCACACAGTGTCACCGGCCCCATTTTTTCACAAACGCTTTTTTTATCAACAAAAATCCACTAAATATAAAAAACCGGTTTTCACCATCATTTTTTATATTTTTATTTAGATAAAGTTAGTTTTAAAGGCTTTTTTGTGCATTTCAGGCTTCCTTAAGGCTCCTGTGACCTTAAGATTATTCTTATGTTTAAGTTTAACATCTTTTATTACACACATTTTAATTGAGCACTATGGAAGGAATGAGTCAGCCACCTTTTTCTTATCCTCATCAATTCAAAAATTTTGGTCTGTTTTCTTATAAATGCATTTTTTTTTAAATCACAGTTTCTTCTTACCACAGTTTAATAACACGAGAAACAGAAATTTCATTTTTCATTTGTAAAGTCTACGAGCCTGGGAAAAATTGAAAGAGGTGGCAACAGTGCGTCGAGTTTCGCAACGTTGCCACTGACGACTAATGGACTGTTTCGACTTGCTATAAACTGTGGTCAAACACAATTAAATTAAAACATTGATTTTGTTTATTTATATTTGTTCTAAATATATATAAATAAAGTAAAATAAAAAAAGAATCTAAAAAAAATACCTAACATGCAGTAACAATGGGCTAAAATTAATTTTAATCACGAAAATATAACATTTCAAAAGTGGGCAGTGCGCAGTAGATTGACTTATTTCACAATCTGGCAATGTGGTCCCAGGATATTTTTTTTAACGTAACATGTAGTCAAGTATTGTCGTTAAGTTGTTACAGGGTTGCCAGATTTTGATAAAAATCCCTTGATAAACTAATTATACCCACCAAACAATCAATATAGAGACGTTTCAATAACGAACAATAAAAATATTTTATAAAGAACGAAAAATAAAAAGAGAGACAAACAGTTTTTTTTCACAAAATAACCTGAAATTAATGGTACAATTTACAGAATAAATAATTTTTCTTTTATAATTATAACCAATCGAATCAACTTAATTGGAAAAAAATTATAGGACACAACTCAAATTCCTGGTTCCTACAATTTTTTCAATTTTTTTTTTTTAAATTTATTTCCCAGTCTTTCATACAAAAATAACTTCAACCGACGTTAGACTTAAATTAGGGCTTTTTAACTTAACATAAAACATTTTTACACAGAATCATGCGTAACATTGGTGGCAACGCGGCGGAAGATCTGACAGCATTGGCTTTTCCTAAATCCTAAAGAAAAAAATAAATTTGGCAACAGCGCATTCTTAGTATTTACTGAACCACTTCGCCAACCTTTTCAGCAATTTTTAAATTAAAAAGCGCAGTTGCCACATCTTGTATTTCATCCCTAAATTCAAGTACATTTCTTCGCCGTCAGATCCCGCCTCATTTTTAACAGAATAATGCTAAAAATAATATGATTACATAACGACGATTGTACCGGGGGGTGATCAGAAAAAACAGGAAGCGATATCGGCGAACCCGTGACGTCATTGCTTTTTTTGTTTACATTTGCGGTTCTTGGTTCCTTGACGTAGTTGGTGCCTTAGCAGGTCTCATTTGATCCCAGAGTACCGTTCGGGATGGAGGTGGACACCCTCCACGGAGTATATTGAAGCATCTAAAAGAGATAGAGACATTACTTATATGTAAATTTGCCTAGGCTGCATATTTGACCAATATCTTAAGCTTATCACATCTGGCAACGTTGTTTTATATACCCAATATACACATCTGACAAATCAATTTCTTAGGTGCGGAGATTTTCAGTGCGATAAAAGGAGATGTCAATTTAATAGGCAAAGGCTTGAGCGAAATAGAGACAGACAAAAAACGTGTAGCGATTCCTTCCTACCGACCCAAGAAGAAGAGGGGAATGCTTTGGCCGGACTACGGAAACACAAACACACACTCAGTGATGCCAGATCTCACGATTATTCGTAAAATTACACGATTTTGGTTCCGATTTCACGATCTTACGAATAAGGTAGCAATTCTGACAATTTTTTAATAAATCATTTTAAAATAAAATATTGCATTTGAATTGTTAATTTACTTCGTCCCTCTAGTGCAGGGGTCTCCAAACTACGGCCCGAGGGCCACATCCGGCCCGCGGACAGATTTTGTCCGGCCCGCGGAGAGCTAGCATACTTGAAAACTCCTTTTAGAGAACAAATAATTTTTATAGCAAATTAAATTTAGTTTACTGAAATATTGTAATTTTATGTTGAATAATTATTAATATGACATCTACATTGATATGGTCATGGGCTAACTCCGCTAACTCATAACATTCTTGTAGGCTTATTGTTATTGTTTTTGTGATAAGTTGGATAAAGAAACACAGAATTGTAATGAGTAAAGACATGTATAATATGCAGAAAATTTAACTTCAGTATATAATAACTAACAAATTATTGAAATGAATCCAACTAACATTTTATACATTTTAAATAATCACATAACTTATAACAAACATAATGACATATGAAATACTAATGAGATTTATGTAATTGAGATTTTCCACTGACAATAGTTTGTAGTTGTGGACTAATAATTTTACTTGTACCAATTATTAAAAGAGATTAAGATGCTCATCAGTTAATTTCGATCTGTAAACATTTTTTGTGTACTTCATTTTGGAGAAGGTTTTCTCACACAAATAAGTAGTACCAAAAACAGAAAACAGACCACGAGCAAATTTATGCAAATTATCAAATTGTGTCAGTGGAAGACTCTTATAAAATTCCAACAAAGATGAGTTTTGATATTTGTTCTTAATTATATCACTGCATTGTAGATCAATTCATTTCCATTTGAAGTTCCGGGGCTAGGGTTTCAATGTCAGTATCAAAAGGATTCTGAAAAATCTTAATTTGATTCTGCAATGGCATCAAAGTCCGAGAAACGAGTATCAAAATTTATCTTCAAAGCACTCAAAGTTTCATTGCAAAATCGATAGGAAACTCAGTCTCAGTAGTGTGGCTGAATATTTCACATGTTTTAAAATGTGAAAAACATTTACTTCGTAGTTGTGATTGAAACAGTCTCAATTTCTTCCGGAATATTTGATATTAGTGTATAAATCAGGAAGATGCTGGTTTTCTCCTTGCAATCCCAAATTCAGTTCGTTCACATGTTTTGTCAAATCAACATAGAATGCTAACTTCCACAGCCACGCGTTGTTTTGTAATTCAGTAAGAGGGCGATGCTTTTCATTCAAAAATTTCGATCACTGCTCGAAGTTCAAAAAAGCGCTGAAGGACTTTCCCACAACTAAGCCAGCGTACGGCAGTATGATAAGGTAAGTCAGTTCCAATCTCTTCAATAAATTATCGGAATTGTCGGTGATTCAGCCCAAAAGATCTGATAAAATTAACAGTTGATATGACTGGTTTCAGAACGTCAGACATATCCAAACATTTTCCGCACAAAGACTGTTGATGAATGATACAATGTAAGACTAATGGTTTTGAACCACCGTCATTTTCTACAGCCTTTGACACAAGAGCGACCCTCCTTTATCTTCCCACTCATGTTTTTGCCTCCATCTAGTTGTAATACATTTCAAGTTTTTCCATCGAAGGTTCTTTTGATTAATGGCCATTTCAACTCCTTTAAAAATATCTGTACCAGTAGTTGTGCCATGAATACTATACATATCAAGAAGTTCTTCTGCACTTCATAGCTTTCTTCTACTCCTCGAATATAAATCAACACCCTGAGCAGTATCTGACACATCCGTTGACTCATCCAAGGCCAAAGAAACCACTCAAAATGTCCATTTTTGTCAGAACAGTTGAGAGGATATATTTTCAGCGATGTTTTCTACCCTTCGAGCCACAGTGTTTGCTGACATACTGACAGTTTTTAATAAATTTACCTTTTCAGGGCACATTTCTTCGGCTACTGCAATTATGCATTCTTTGATCATTTCTCCATCGGTGAATGGTTTTCCACGTTTTGCAATTTCAAGAGTCACACGAAAGCTGGCAGAGTTGCAGCCTCTTGTTCAGTTTTGAGTTTTGTAAATGAAGATTGCTGCGATTTCAATCCGCGCTCCTATTTTCAGCTTCTTGGGTAGTCCACCTTAGATGTACTGTGTCACGTTACTCCTCAATGGCTCGTACTCTATCCCCGACTAATCTAGAAATTACAGATAATGACAGGAAAATTATAATCATGCGAGTGTGGCCAGTTTTGCAGGACTTTTTTTGAGTCCGCATTTTGCAAGAACACCTATTTTCTGGACAGAGTTGTGTACTTTTTCGACTTTTTTTCGTATCATAAATCAGTGGACTAGTCCTTGCACCATTTTTTCTTCACTGACCAAGGCAACAATGAAAATATGGTTTTGGCCCCTCGGAACTTACTGGAGTAATCAGTACGGCCCTAAGGCTGGAAAGTTTGGAGACCCCTGCTCTAGTGAATGATAACAATGGCATATCAAAAGAAACGACCGGGGAATTCCCATCGTCTACAAACGGTCATCGAGCAGAACGACATGGGATTCCCCGTTGATTGCAGGTAAAGGTGACTTACAATTTATTTGTTTGCATTTTCACTCAGTCCTGTCTCGTATCGTAAATTTTACATCAAAAACATCGAAACTATTTTATTTTGAAAAAAAAAATTAATTGGCGACAAAAATTGTTATGATTTTTCTATCAATAACAACATGATACGAAAGTTAGGTAGTAGTGACATATAATACAGCGATAAAAAGGATAATACTGACTCCAACGATTCTGAGGACTGAGCCTAATGTTGTAGTGCCTATTGCCTAGATTACGCTAGGCCAACATTTTGAAAATTATGTTACCTACTCGTTTATTTAGTGTTTTAATATTTGAATTGGTGTAATGTAAAGTTACAATAAGTTTAATAAATGTATCCAACATTGTCATTGTGTTTTCCTTTTTAACAACATTATTAAGTATTTGTAATCTCCCACACGATTTCTTACGATTTTTCGTCATTGCATTTTACGATATCTGCTTTATCTCATCTGGCAACACTGCACACACCACTCAGTATCAACCCGTCCCCGGACGGCAATGCACGTGAACGCGATCTTTCTCGATTAACAAATACCTATTATTAAAATAATAAACTATCTAATATATTTTACAAATTTCTTTTTTTTGCTAAGCGCATAACTTTTTTTAAATGGAAAAATTTATTAAAAGTATGCTTTTCAAAACATTTCTAAAATTACTAATATATATTTTACGAAATAACAACACTGTCGACAATATCCTAACAAATGGAGCACCGTCGACCGCCGTTGTATTGGAAGTGGTATAGGGGAAATTGTTGTCGTTCTCTTTTTAACCGTATGTATCCCACTTTATTACATTAAAATTGGCTCCCAACCCGCCCACCCACTTCACTTAACAAGCCGTGAAACAACCACTTGGCAACGCCCCAACCGGATGAGATTCAGTCGGTTTCTGGCGACGCGATGGGCCTAATCCGGGTATCAGGCGCTATTTTAAATTCATTTAAAGGTCGATTCAAAGATCGCGTAAATATATTGATTTTCCATTAAAATAATTAAATCAGTATAATAATTGAAAAAATGAATATTTATATATAATATTTAAATTTCTTTTTTCTTTTTCCGTTTTTTTTTGTGGCATTTTTGTTATTTCTTTTTTTTTTAACAAATTATTTAAAAAATGTTTGAAAAAATAGGCCCATCATAATGCATATTTTTTTCTATTACCACAAATACATTGCAATAAATCATAAAGCCTTCATTTGTCTAGTGCTTGTTATTGATCCCAGGATACTTTTTGATTTTTCCATTTTTATTAAGTCACTCTCCACAGGGTCATTAATAATTTTCCAAAAATCGCGCACATATGGAACAGAACGTCTTTAAAATTTTTGAGATTTAAACCGCCATTTAAAATCAAAGTATTCTTAAATTGGTTTCCCTTACTTTCAACAAGAAAAGAAACACAAATGTTACAATTATTATATTTTTTTTTTTGGGGCAGCAAACCGGTTAAAATTTGCCGATTTTCAATTTCATATTATTTATATTCAGTTTCCCAAAAAAAAAAAATTTTCGGAATTATTTTAATCAATCAAGATCATTTTCCTGGATCACTTCTCCTGTTTTTTAATCTTAGCTAAAGAAAATTACCATCCTCAGCGCTTCAAATATATTTTCGTCTAATTTTTCTCAGCATTAAAAATATCATCAAAGCTAACATTGAATTACAACCTCAAAGTCTGTATTTACCAAATCTTTTTCTAACTTTTCGTAGCAAATTTACCTGGTAAAATATATGACAAATCAAATTTTGAAAATGAATAGTCAATTATTTCTAGTAAAACAGATATACTATGGCAAAGTGCAGAATAGGTGTCGTTTGTAAGGCGACCATTATTGTTTTCAAGTTTATGCCAAGCTTAACTCCAGGTAAAAAATTTTCTTAAAAAATTAACAGAGAAATGATCAATTTTAGAGATGGATCGCAATACTCGTTTTTTTACTTTACCCTTAAAGTACTAGTATTACTGACAATATCCCACCAATGTCTGATAATTTCAAGAAAAGATGCTGTGTCTTTAAAACCAAAGTCATTTAAAGCTGCGATTGTTGAAAAATTACATATATTATCCGCAATAAAAACTTTTTGACGCTCAAAATTGTTGGGATAAACGTTTTATGGTTAAGTTTAAAAGATTTTTTTACAACGAGGTCCTTCTCCTGCTCATACATACTCTTAACGTCATTATATTTTGCATGGCTAATCACATCAAAATGATCAAAATCTGGATAAACAAAGGTTTTATCTAAGTTTTTTAAGTTTCGCCAGTTATTAATTATGCTTTTAAATAAATGCACAAAATCAAAGCTAGTAAATATTTTGCTTTCTGGTAGATCAGGGTTGGGGAAAGAAGTTAAATTTTTGCTTGTTATATTAGAAACATGGATCGGTTAATTCTGTGGTTGTCAGTTATGATATCTAGAACTTGAAACCCATTTTTGGATCAATGAAATTACATTTTAGTAATAGAAAAATAATAATAATAACAGTAACTAAATAGTATCTAATAAGCAGGCAGCCAGGTACCTATGCAACGCAATAACAAAAACCAAAACGAACGACAAAATTCCAAAATGTTCGTATACCTAACTACTTACGGTAATTTCCAATGCTAATATTTGTTACTGTTTTTAAAAAATAACTAAAAAAATACCTAGAAAATCAAAGCCAAACACGAATCATTAAAACACACTTTCAATTTTAATTATTTTTTAAAAAGCCCCACCACAAAATGTCAGGTTCATTTGCCGCCATTTACTTTAAGCACTTTATAACACCGGCACTTTTTACCCGCGGATATTTTTGTTTTTACGCAATGTCTGCGGAAAAAACTGTCCCGGTCACTCAAAATCTCACACAGTAAGACCTTTTACAGGTTTAGACTTTATCTTAACAATATTTTCTTTCAAAAAAGCTGATTTATTTACAAAAACACATCAGAGCAACAGGTCATTAAACGTAAATCATATGACAAAACAACAGCAAACGTGTGTCGATCTATATCTGAACGCATAAATGCCAGATTTCCTTGTTCACGGCTTGTTAAGTGAAGTAGGGCTGTGCCCTTGCCTTGCCATTCCTGTATAATCTTAAAAAAATTACACAGTGTTGTCGCGTCTGCCGAAAATTCTAGTTTTCACTCTAAAAGTATTAGAAGTTGTCGATTTTTATATTTTGGACATTTAAAGGCTATATTTAGGTGAAATAAAAATAATAAAACAACAAAATCATAAAATAATAGTAATAATCAGAATTAAACTAACCATCAGGCAGTTCTAGTAGTTTCTTTGGTAGCCCTTCGAAATACCTATGCTGCATGGCCTCCTCGGCTCCCAATCTCCTGGTAGGATCTAGCTGTAGTAACCCCGTAGCCATGGCCTCGCCGTGAACCACGTCGTGTAGCCTCGGCCAGCACAGCCCCAACTTCCTTGGCCTGTAGTTTCCCAATTTGTGCGGCTTGTAGCCCGGTAACCTCGTACAACCCGCCCAGTCATCTTCTGTGGGAGTACCTAGCACCTATAATTCCAAACAACAAAATAATGCTACAGCCCTGGCAAAGAAATAGTACGGGATTCAAATAAGGAGCGATCCTCAGTACCCTCACCCATCTGCCAATATTTATATATATATATATATATATATATATATATATATATATATATATATATATATATATATATATATATATATATATATATATATATATATATATATATATATATATATATATATATATATATATATATATATATATATAATAATGTCCCAGTTCATTGCCATATGGGAAAATTTTTTACTGGCAGTCGAAACAAAATCATTTTGATGTAGAAAAGTTCTGCTTATTTAAAAACTAAAAATCCCTACGCAAAAAGTTTAAAAATACCAGCAGTATACAGAGTAGCGACAAAAACGTAAAATATATCCAAGACTAAAGTACCCTTTTTATAGTGTATTTTGATTTCTGGGAATATCAAATTAAAAGAAAAATTATTTGGCTTTTCTCAGAATAAAGATTTTTTATATATTATTTTAAAAATTATACTTTTTTATAGATATTATTATGGAGAGCTAGTCGCTCTCGCAATAATAGTAACAAAAACATGAAAAGACATAAAAGGGTTTAATCTTTAAACCTTTTATGTCTTTTCATGTTTTTTGTTACTATTATTGCGAGAGACTATTCTCTCCATAATAATATCTATAAAAAAGTATAATTTTTAAAATAATATATAAAAATCTTTATTCTGAGAAAAGCCAAATAACTTTTCTTTTAAAGTACCCTTATTTTGCAATATTCAAAGAAAAGTTATTTAAAGGAATTATTTAGAATTAATTTTTATATCTAATTACGAAATCACAGCCACCTAGGAAAAAAAGGATATTTTTTATTTTACATTAAAAAATTTTGTCAAAAATTAACAAAGGTAATTATCGGACCTGAGGGTAACTATGCCAATAATAACTGACATAAACACTGACATTATTTCTAGTCAGAAGTACAGTTATAAATTCAGTTTATCCATTTATCATTTTGATTTATTATGCCTCCAAAACTAACCACGGAACAGAAGATTGAAATTGTTTTAATTGTGGGTGACAACTACAAAACCTTTAGAGAAGCCGCTGAGATTTTCAATGAAAGGCATCCTGAAATATCTGTATTTCATCAAACTGTTGGACACATAATGGCAAAATTTAAAGGTAGTGGAAGTGTAGAAAACAGATTCAATAAAAAAAATCAAGTTCAGGTCGAAGATGATGAAGATTTTGACTTGCAAATTATCCAAGCCGTTGTTGAAAATCCCAAGATTTCCTTGAGAAATATGGAAAAAGTACTTTCTGGAAATGAAAGACGCTCAGTCTGTAAATCTACTGCTGGAAGAGTTTTAAAGCAAATCATTTTCATCCCTATAAACCCATCTTTGTCCACACATTGCATCCTGGAGACTTTGATTTTCGGTTTGATTTTTCAGCTTGGTATCAAGGTATGCATGAAGACGACCCGTATCTTTATAGAAAAATATTTTTTTCTGACGAAGCTTGTTTACGTCAAATGGAGTTGTTAGCTCCAGAACTATCGATGGTGGAGTACAGGTAACCCGCGGTTTGTTATCCAGTGTCGGGATCAGTTTTCTTTTAAGACAAATGTGTGGTGCGGAATTTTAGATAATCAACTGATAGGCCCATTTTTGTTCCGGGGTAATATAACGTCGGATGTTTACCTTCTTTTTTTGGGAAATCAGTTGTCTGACTTTATTAATGGCCTTCCACGTGACATTAGAAATACTTTGTGGTATCAGCATGATGGTGCGCCATGCCATAGTTCTCGAGCTGTTAACGAGTTTCTTCAGGAAATGTTCCAGAGGCGTTGGATAGGAAGATTTTCAGAAATTCATTTGCGGGCGAGGTCACCCGACCTGAACCCACTGGATTACTTCCTTTGGGGATATTTAAAGGAAAAAGTGTATTCTCACCGACCATTTCAAAATATCGATAGCTTAGAAAGGAAAATAACCCAGTGTGCTCGAGAAATCCCTCAAGTTGTTTTGAGAAAAGTTGTTTCAAAATTCTCCAAGTTAACAGAAAAATGCATGGAAAAAGAAGGTGGCTATATTAAAATTTGAATTATAATAATTTTCTTTTGTTATAAGTGATACATTAATTTGTTTTATATTAAAGCTTTTACTTTTTATTCCGTTCTGATTTGCTGAAATACAAAAATATATATTTTTCGTAGGTGGCTGTGATTTCGTAATTAGATATAAAAATTAATTCTAAATAATTCCTTTAAATAACTTTTCTTTAAATATTGCAAAATAAGGGTACTTTAGTCTTGGATAAATTTTACGTTTTTGTCGCTACTCTGTATACTGCTGGTATTTTTAAACTTTTTGCGTAGGGATTTTTAGTTTTTAAATAAGCAGAACTTTTCTACATCAAAATGATTTTGTTTCGACTGTCAGTAAAAAATTTTCCCATATGGCAAGAACTGCGTGGGACACGCTGTATATATACATATATATGTATATATATATATATATATATATATATATATATATATATATATATATATATATATATATATATATATATATATATATAATATATATAACCCATTAACGATACTTTTGTTAACATATATTTCCGTTGGGTAGATCTGTGAAGGTCGTCTTCAATTCGGATCTTAGACTAAAAAAAAATTGTTAAATTTTTACCTTAAAAATTTTGTCTAGTTGATCGTACGTATCCCTAACGCCCGGAAAGATGGCCATGCCCGTGATCATCTCCACGAATATGCACCCAACTCCCCACATGTCCAGGCTGGTCGAGTACTCCGTGGAACCCAGCAGGACGTCGGGCGGCCGGTACCATAATGTGACTACTTCATGGCTGCAGGCATAAAAAAATATGTTATGTTGAGGGATTTAACATCCGACGTTTTGTCACTAGGCCGTCATCATAAACTTTATTTTTTCTTATGGTCGCCATATTGAATTTTTACGTAAGAAAATAGTGCTCCCAATTCCGATTTTAAAAATAAATAACATGTTATAAATTGAAAGCTGGTGGATGATATTTATTTTTTGGAAATAAATAAGATGATAAACTTTAGGAGTATAGCAGTATACTATATTACACATTGTTGAAATCAGAATTAGGAGCAAAAAATCAATATCACTTACATAAGAAAAAATAACATTGATGATGGTGACCGAGTGACGAAACGTCGGATGTGACATATTTGAATCCGTTATCAGCGTGAAAAAGTGGCAACGTAAATGTGCAATTTACTTTGAAATCCGTTTTGAAATAAAGCTAGAAAAAAATAAAAACAATTTTTAAAAATGTCTGTTTTTCTCGGATATCTCCGGAAATACTCGGAACTTTAAAACTTTTTAAACGGCATATTGTTTGTCATATAAATGCGCAACTTTGCCCCTTTAACTATCCTCGTATCTTCTGTAGTTTTTGAGATTTCAATGGTAAGGGTCGAATTTGAATTATCCTGTGAAACAGACGCACTCACCTATATGTATGACTAGGCACGCTTTTCGCCCTCGCCAGCCCGAAATCCGCCAGCTTCAGCTCCCCAATCTCGGATATCAGCAGGTTCTGCGGTTTGACGTCTCTGTGCAGGACCAGCCTCTTGTGGCAGTACGCCAAACCTCGCAGCAACTGGAAGAGAAACAGACGAACGTTGCGGGGATCCAGCCCACCGCTGTGGCGTTCGAGGTATTGGGATAGGTCGGTGTGCTGAAAAACAAAAATCATTTTTACCTCCAAAATTAAGTTAAAAAATATTATCTTTAAAAAAATGTATTTGGAGTTATGGAAACGTATTTTCCCAGCAGATGGGAGTTTTTTTAGCCCAGCATTAACGGAAGAGATTTGCGTCAAAAGCATTAAAGGGCAATTACAATGTTACCACCAGAGAGATTGATCATACTACTGTGATCAAAAACTAACGTGAATACTTCATTTAAACTTCCCGCGCATGCCGATTCAGGCAAATTATTTTATTTTTAAGTTGGTACCACTGCTAGTAACATCTGGTAAAAATTTAACGTCTCTAACATCATTAGTATTTAGTTTACGCTTGGTTTTGTGATTAAAGAAAAGTTGATTTGGCGATTTTTACAATGTCTGATTTTGTTGAGCAACTAAGTGCGATTAAATATTGCTTGCGGAATAAAATTTCTTGTGCCAAACCCTTCAGAATGTTTCGCAAAAAATGTGTATAAGTGGTATTAGGACTTCAAAGAGAGCCGAGAACATGTTGCTGATTTGGAACGCTCTGAACGACCATCAACATCAATTGACGAGCAACACATCAAGAAAGTGAAGGATTTAGTGCTTGAAAATCGACGATTATCTATTAGAGACCTAGTGGATATGGTTAAATGTATCATTATGGATCGATTCAAGCGATTTTGAAGGATCATTTGGGTCTCAGTAAAGTGAAATCACGTTTGGTGCCAAAACTTTTCAATTTCATGGAAAAAGAACGACGCAGAAAAGTCTGTACAAAGATGTTTGCCAACTATATAGGACGCTATAAAACGCATTATTACTGGTGATGCAACAACCGACCAATCGAGTGAATACCGTGCAAAAGGTGAACGACGGCCACGAAAATCAATGCAAAGTCGTTCAAAAATCAAGGTCATGTTGACTGTTTTCTTCGATTATCGTGGTGTGTGCACTATAAATTTTCTTCCACCCAGCCAAACAGTCAATACGGAGTATTATTTGAATGTTATGCGTCGTTGGTAGGCTATTCGCAAGAAACGGCCGGAATTGTGGCGAGACAACTCTTGGTTTTTGCATCACTATAATGCACCATCTCACACTGCATTGGTTATTCGAGACTTTTTGGCCAAAAATTCTACTCATATCGTTGCTCAGCCGCCGTATTCGCCTGATTTAGCTCCGTGTGACTTCTGGCTGTTTCCAAAACTCAAAAGACCACTTCGAGGACACCGTTTTGAGTCAATTGAAGAGATTCAACGTGAATCGCTACGTGCATTGAAGGCCATACCTGAAGACGACTATTTGGCATGCATGGAGGACTGGAAGAAACGTTGGCACAAGTGTATTTTATCGGAGGGGATTGTTTTGAAGGGACGAAATAGATTTGGAAGAATAAATAAAGATTTTTCATTTTATGGGTATTTCTCTGTAAGCCGGGCAACTCACTGTCCCAGGCCGATATAATATGAAAAGTATAGTTTATTTTATAATTTGTACTTAACTTAAAAAGATAATCACCTAATATACCGCGGTCCATCGTACAATATCCAATAAAATAAAGTTTATTACATCAAAAACGTTTTTATAATGCTCAAAGAACAGTCCCCTGCATGTCCCCCAAAACAGTCCCCTGGTAAAAAAGGTGTTTATCTTCCATTTTTTTTAAATTCATAATTATAATATTTAAAATCTAATAAACTTTTTACTGACAATATCAGAGGAATCTATTTTTTAATTAAATAATGCATCTAAAAATACTAATGTTTATTTTGTCCCAAATTTTTCTTATTTAAAACTGACTCAATAACATTTAATACAATTAATCTTCATTTCTACGTTGTGCTTCGTATGCTTTTAAGTTTGCCCAATGATAATAATTAACTAAAAATATCATTCTATGCGGAGGGGGCGTGGCACCCCCAAAATTTTCCGGGTGTGCCGGACTAGCCTCCGGTGAGCTGAAAAAAACTAAGTAGGGGACTGTTTGTGGGGACAAAAATACGCTTAAAGTTGCCCAGTTTACAGAAATGCCCTTATAACAAAATTCACCTTAGTTTTTGATCACAGTAGTATTATATAATCGGCAGAAGCAAATTTGCCAGGTTTTATTGCTTTAAATTGTAATCAGTATACTTTTGACACAACGTTAAATAAAAAATTGTTGTTTTCCCAAATATTGAGGCCTCATTTAACTTTATTGTTGTTTTATAAATTATAAATGCAGGTGAGGTGTATTTGTTACTTTTTCGTCCAGAGGCGTAAAAGTGCAATTTTACGCCCTCAAATGAGAGCGTAAAATTGTATTTTACACCCGGTCGTACAAAAAGCCCTTTTCGATCATGCGCAGTGAATACTACGGTCAGGTTAGGACTTCCATTAATCTTTGGTACCAAGTATAAAATGACGGCCATTGCGTAAAAAAAATAAGGAAAATAATTTTTTACTTTTCTCGCCCCTCGCCAATTTTAAAGTTTTTTCTTGCAATACAGGGCACTACGGCACTTAAAACTTTACATCTACTAAACCCGCTAATACACACACAAAAACCACCCTCTTACCGAAAGTTTTTTTCTTTTGCAACCCCCATATTTACATAATTATTTGAAGCATATCGCATTTCACCGTTTCCCCAACAATTCGCAACATAATCCAATTACTTTAACTTTGGCTTTATCCAGTCGGGCCTAGTTAGGTCCTTTGTACATTGGGGCACTTTATGCCAATTAAACGGGGAAAATGTCGGTAAATCCCCCCTTTTTATGTAAAAGAGAGAGTTTAGCGGCGAGTGTTTTCGAAAATGAGTAAACCGATTTGTTTAGGTAATGCTACCGGCAAGTAGTGTTCGACCGATACCGATGTAAATATCGGTATATCGGTATCGGTTATCGGCAGATTTTGCCGATTATTGGTATCGGCAAAATATTGCTATATTTTTTTCTTTATTTTGAATAAAACAAAGCTAATTTATTGTATTCCTATATTTTGCTATGGTTTCGCCATTTTGATGAATATGTCATAATTGTTATAATTTATTTCGCAATGGCATACAAGATAGATATTCGGAGAAGTATTGGTGGTATAGATTCATTAAGACCAAGACATCTTAAGGACTTGGTAAGTGACGAGCATGGTAACCATTCTTTTAAATTACTGTCGTCAATTAAGTCTTTTATAACTCATTTATTTCAAGGTTCAGTTCCAAAAGATATTTGTAAATTTTTTTTATGGAGCAAACCTATGTGCTTTTAATAAAAAAGATGGAGGTATTCGACCAATAGCAGTAGGAATATGTTTTCGACGTTTAGCTTCTAAGGTAATATGCTCTCGTATTTATGAAAAGCTAGGAAACCTTTTTCGCCCATATCAACTTGGTTTTGGAACAAAATGCGGAGCAGAAGCAGCAATACATGCAATACGTCGTTTTCTTCTTTATCCTCACGAATCAGATAAAGTTATTTTAAAAATAGATTATCAAAACGCTTTTAATATGGTTAATAGAAAAACAATTTTATCACGAGTAAGCGAATATCTTCCAGAATTTTTACCATTTATAGCCCAATGTTATGATAATCCGAGTTTACTTTCTTACGGTGATCAACATATTTTTCTCAAAGAGGTGTCCAACAAGGAGATCCTCTTGGACCGCTCTTTTTAGTTTAGCAATTCATCCACTTATTTTATCATTAAATACAGAAATAAATCTTTGGTATCTAGATGACGGTACACTTGCTGGAAACCCAAAATCGGTTTTAGATAATTTTCATAAAATAATCAAGGAAGTAAAGATTTGGGTTTAAATTTAAATTTTGATAAGTGTGAATTAACTGTTTTATCTAAAGATCATTCCAATATACTATCAAATTTTTTAAGTGTTGTTCCTAATCTGTCAGTAATTCCCATTTCAAATTTTAATTTATTAGGAAGTGCTTTTTCGTCAAATGAAATTGAATACTCAATTAATAAAAAAGACAGAATTTTTAAAATCTCTTAGCACCAAATTAAAATTTATAGACTCACATATTTCCTATTATTTACTAAAATATTCCTTTGCCATACCTCGAATGTCTTATTTGTTAAGATGTTCACCTTGTTGGAAATATCCAGAATTACTTTGTAATTTTGATAATGTATTACAAAGTTTAGTTCAAGACATAACAAATTGTGATATTAAATTAAATTCTTGGTTACAAAGCACTCTTCCAGTAAAATTTGGAGGTCTTGGAATAAGAGATACATCCACCCTGTCTATTTCTGCCTTTTTAGGTTCAATCAATGACGTGTCAGGTTTACTTTCCAAAATTTTACCTTCCTATATTCTTGCGACAGTAGATAATGATTTCAGCAATTGTTTTTGTAAGATGGTTATCTGTTTGCAATCTTCAAAATCAACCACAAGAATTACCAAAAAAACAGAAAGATTTTGACTTTTTAATTTGCCAAGCTCGTCACAAATATATTACAAACATGTGCCAGACAAGTGAAGATAAGGCACGTCTACTTGCTCTTCAGGCCCCTGAAAGTAATGCTTGGATTAACGCACTTCCATCTTCGTCCTTGGGAAATTTGTTAGACAACAAAACATTCCATATTTCCATCGCTCCCAGACTTGGTCTGCCTGTGTGTGGAGAGCACACCTGCGTTTGCGGCGAAAATGCTGATATTTATGGCCTACATGGGTTAAGCTGCAAAAAAAGCGCAGGGCGTTCTTCTAGACACAGTCAGATAAATGACATTATCAAAAGAGCTCTGATTTTAGCTGAAAATCCTTCTGTATTAGGGCCTCTTGGAGTTTGCAGAAGCGATGGAAAACGGGTAGATGGAATGACCTTAATTCCCTGGAAATATGGAAAACAATTACTTTGGGACGCTACTTGCAGCCATACACTTGCAAAATCCTATCTGGACAAAACTTCTAATTTTGTAGGTGCGGCTGCTCGTATTGCCGAGAATAAAAAACATCTGAAATATAAAGAGCTTGAAGAACGCTTTATCTTCATTCCTTTTGCTGTTGAAACTTTTGGTTCTTTGGGTGATGAGGCTAAGGGTTTTATTAATGAAATTTGCAAAAAAATACAATGCAAAAATCTCGAAGTTTCATCATCCAAAGAATTGGTTTAGCTTTTGCAACGGGGTAATGCAGCATCGGTCCTAGGAACAATCCAGGAAGACCTAGGACTTGATGAAGTTTATAATGTTTAAATATAGATTAAGTTATTTATTTAATTTTAGAATATTGTTATTTGTTATTTATAAGATTATTTAATAAATTTCCACAAATGTACCCTTAATAATAATATAATTTTATAATGCAATATAAAAAAAAAAAAATTATAAACTAGTTGGGTAAATGTCCAAAAAAGAAATAGTAAGGATTTTTCAAGGCGAAAATATTTAGAATTCCACCATATATCGAGCAGTTCGGGAATGTGAAGAAGGAATCCCATGTACGGACCTCCCGAAAAGTGGTCGACCACTAAAGCTTTTTGATGCCCAGCAGGAAAGATTAGTTCGAAGAATGAAAAATGTCGTTGGACAGTCTACCAGAAAGGTTGGTCCTCACTTTCGAATTTCCAACGCAACTGTTTCTCGGTATATTGCTAGAAGTGGTTTAAAATACCGAAAAAAAGGCACCCAAATATACTGATGATAGTAAAAATACCCGGGTGCTGTCGCAATTTAAGACGAGTTCACTTTGCGAATAACAGATCGATTGTCATGGAGGATAAAAAATATTTCACCCTTAGCCATGCAGAACTGCCAGAAAATTCTGGATTTTACACCGATAATATAGAAGAGACCCCAAATAAAGTTAGATATAAAGCCAAAGCTAAGTTTTCTGATAAAGTATTGGTATGGTGTGCCATATCGGAAAGAGGTGTATCCAGGCCTTTTGTTTGGTCATGTAAGAGGAGAGGCAATGAATGCCGAGGTCTACATCAGAGATTTTTTAACTAAATTGCTTAATTTTATCAACGTACATCACGGTGATGGAAATTATATGTTTTGGCCAGATCTGGCATAATTATGAGGCTACACTTATGGCTGGAAGCAAGAAATTTCGTATGTGCCCGGATTGATAACCCCCTAATGTCCCAAGCCAGGCCAATTGAAACTTTCTGGGCTCGATGGCCAGAAGTCTACGATAACGGCTGGGAAGCACGAAACGAACAAGAACTTCGGCAGCGAATCTTCCAAAAAGTAAGAGAAATAAATATACATGATGTCCAAAACCTCACGAGACCAGTTAGGCATATATTACAAGTCATAGAAGAAAACGGACCCTTAGCGGCAATAAATTAAATTATTTTTGTATAGTAATGATTGATTTAATAATATAATAAGTTTGAAAAAATAAAAGTTTATTTGGATAGAATTCATGATAATCCAAGGTAGAATCCTTAATATTCTTTGCAGACAACAGCAAGCAGTTTGGGACAAATCCGTCTTCTGAACCAGCGTGTATTATGGTAATGCGTTTTCCTTTATTTAAAGGTGCTTTGGTCTGACAGTTTTCATTGGAATCAACCCATCCTTTGGATACTGTGTCGTGTGTATCGAACCATGTTTCATCAAGATAAATTATGGATCTCTTTTCTAACCTGTATCTTTTAATTTATTGAAGGTAATTAAATCTCCAAGTGCGTAATCTGTGCGATTCCATTACTACTTGTCTTTTGTCTATTTTGCGGTAACTCTATGGAGGGTGGCACGGCTAATAAAGGGTGTCTCAACAAGAGCGCCGGATTTGAATTTGCCGCCATTTTGTTTGTGCGAGTAATTCAATGTTTATTTTTTGACAGTTGTCATGTACATACCACGCGATTAAAAGTTATGGAGCACTATTCAAACGAACAACGTTTAATTATTGTGAAAACTCATTACAAAAATGGGAAAGTTTCGCGGAAACAGTTCGCAGATTACGTGTAGTTTTTGGTCGCAACAATGCACCAATTGAGACGAAATTTACATTGATGGATAAGAAGACTCCTGTTCGCCGCCGTCCTTGTCGATCCATCGAAAACATAGCCGCAGTGAGGGAAAGTGTGGCAGAGAATCCAGGCACTTCCATTCGGCATCGTGGTCAAGAATTGAACATTACCAGGCCCACCCTGCAACAAATTTTAACAAAAGATCTGCATCTGCATGCGTACAAGATTCAACTGACGCAGGAACTTAAGCCAAGGGACCATGCGCAGCGCCGTGGATTCGTTGATTGGGTGTTGGAGCACCAACAAATTAATGTGGATTTTTCGAAGAAAATAATTTTTTCCGATGAGGCACATTTTCAGCTAAACGGGTATGTGAATAAGCAGAACTGCAGAATTTGGGGTGCTGAAAATCCTCGTGTGATATTGGAAAAGCCAATGCATCCACCGCGAGTAACTGTTTGGTGCGCATTATGGGCTGGCGGAGTGATTGGTCCGTATTTCTTCGAAAATGAAGCTGGAAATGCGCTAACTGTTAATGGTGTGCGGTATCGCGAAATGTTAACCGAGTTTTTGTGGGCTGAATTGATCGAATTGATGTGGGTGATTTATTTTTTCAACAAGACGGTGCGACCTGCCACACAGCTCGCGAAACAATAGAGTTTCTGGGACCAAGTTTCCAGACCGTGTCATTTCTCGGTTTGGCGATCAAAATTGGCCACCAAGATCATGCGATCTAACGCCGATGGACTACTTTCTTTGGGGTTACCTTAAAGAAAAGGTGTATGTGAACAAGCCACAAACAATTAGACGCCTAAAGGAAGAGATACGGCGCGTTATTTCTGAAATAGAGCCACAGGTATGCGAAAACATTATCCAGAATTTTATGAAGAGAATGACCGTTTGCCAGAGGTCTCGTGGTGGCCATTTGCCGGATGTGGTATTTCATGTTTAATCGCAACTATTTCTCTTCAAGGTAAAATATAAATGTTTGCTTAATTCGAAAAAAATGTGTTTTTTTTTAAATAATAAATCCGGCGCTCTTGTTGAGACACCCTTTATTTATATTGGTTTCATCTTCGTCTAGCTTCTTTTTCAGTTTATCCAAGGTAGGAATAACTCCGCTTTCATAAAGACAATATATTTTCCTTCTTATTAGGTCCTGATCACTATTGTCTATACGGTGAGATTAAAAATCACTACGTTCTTTTTTTGTTCAATTCTTCACTAATAATAATATCCCTTATCGATGATATTGGAGTTTTTGTAAGTAGACAGGTTTCTTTTAAAGCTTCTTGTTTAATTAGTCCTCTACTGATTAAAGTTTCATACACATTTTTCACAACCTGTTTTGCATCTCATGACAAATGATTTCGACGCGACAGAGTTATATTCTCCTAAAACAACTTTTTCGAAACGCACAGTAATAACGGTTATTCAACACTGCCACTAAAATATTAGCCGAAATATTTATATACCTAATGGTCAATACTCAGGAAATACCTAGCCCACCTTTGCCATTATGAAATATTGGGTTTACCCAATAACAATAGGTAATAAAATCGTTAAAGGTTTATTGGGGTATTGTCCGTCAAAACCCATAGCGATATACTTTGAGACAGACTATACCAAGGGTGTAAATTAGCACTGTTACGCCCGCTGCTAAAAGTTGTTGCCCGAGCTGTGCGAGAGACAGATAAGATCCCCTAATGGGAAGAGTAAACGTACTCACCACATACTCGAAGACGAATGTCAGCGTTTCCCTGGTATGCACAATATCGTGCAACGTAACTATGTTGGCGTGTTTCAGTTCTTTGAGAAGGGAAGCCTCACGTATCGCCGTGAAGGGAGCCCCCTCCTCTTCTTGCAGTCTAATTTCTTTTAATGCCACTACTTGGTTTTGTAAACTAAAAAAAGAAGAATTTTAAGAAAATATGGTAAATTTAAGATGTATTGCTTCTAAAGAGGAATGTACAAGGTATCCACTTACTTGCTAAATCCTTTGTACACGGTGGCATATGATCCCTCTCCTAATTGTTCTAATTTAATGTAAGCTTCCGATTTGCCAAAAGGTGAGTCACCCTGTAAACAAACACAATAAAAATTAGCGCGTTTCGATAGATACAATTTATAATGTTAAAGTTCGGAATGTTGAGATATCCCTCATCCCTCCCATTTACCAGACCTAGTGCCCTCCGACTATTATTTTTTAATTAAGTAAAAATTCATTTTTTTCTTAAGTTTGGGAAAATCAACTCAACGATCTTCACCTTTCCACGATCAATACCATCCATAGTATGCTGACGATAGCACCCTTTACATTTCCAACCGCTGTATTCACACGTGGTTGGGCCCAGTAGGATCTTTTGGAACATGCGCTAAAGTTGCTGGTTATCGGCAACTCTTGTTGCTAGCGTATGGAACGGGATCCGAAGCTAAGACGGACACCAGGCTTAACTCAAGGTGTTAGCATACCGTGCTGATGAGTGAATGACATCCTGTTCCTTAAACAGGTGTCTCCGACGGTGCCTCTGAGATACAGGGCGACCTCTTAGAGTATCTAGCCTTACTGCGGTAATGCGGGGCTCTGCCGTGGTGGACTATTACTTTCCTAGCTCCAAACAGAAAGCGGACAGAACCGCTTTCATAGGAAAAAGTGACAAAGGTGCGCTGACCGAAACTGATAAATCCGTTTCGAGAGGTGCCACCCAAGGTTACAAGCAGACAAAGGTGCGCAGACCAAAACGGGTGAATCCTTTTCGAAAGGTGCCCCTGAAGTCACAGGCGCCTGTTTTACGGGTAAGGGCTAATCCATCCCGAACAAACAGGTGCTTAGGAAGGGATCCCTGAATCCAAACAGAAGACGGACAGAACCGCTTTTATAGGGAAAAGGGTTCCCTGGCTTTAAACAGAAAGCGGATAGGACCGTTTTCATAGGGCAAGGCCGAAGATACGGCCTCAGAAGGAACATCTGGTTCCTGTAACAAGGACCTGGTAGCTACCCAAGTCACTAGACCGGGAGAGGGGGGCATGACGGATCTAATCGTCTGCTCGTCATACTTTCCAGGAGATAGGGACACCAGAACACATCAGAACACATATTGTGCTCGTGTCTGGTAGCGATACGAGTAAGAGGACATGTAAGAACTCTCTCCCAATCTGATATCGGATTCATTAGAAGTCTGATCCTATTGGGAGAAATATAAAAAGGTGTGAGCCACAATAGACCGAGCGGTCGCAGTGGAGGGAGTAAAAAGTCAACTCACTTTAAACCTAACCTAACCTAACCTAGTCTCAATATTATTTCTCCTTTAGCAGCGCCACTTTCATGCATCACTTAACAGTACATCTAGAGAGGGCCAAAGCTTCCTACCTGTACACACTGTACTAGAGCTGGTGATAAGGCGCTCTGCCCTTTTAAAGTATTTATATTTTAACATAACCCCAGTTTCATTTTTTCCCGGTCTCTTGCTTACGTAGTTACGCCACTGCATTAAAAATAAATTATAGTACCTAAATGTTACAATTATTTTATTGGTAACTATTTACTACACTACTTTAATTACCAAAAGTACTCAGTATTTTACTTTAAGTAGATTTTCGAAGCTTAGAAGTTTGACAGACAGATTTTTATTACATTTCTTTCCTAATTGAAAGTAAATCAGCACAAAATCAAAATTTTTTACATATTTATATCATTTTTAATTAATTTTATCGTTACATTGAACCTTGAATAGTCTCGAAAACATTTTCCTTTTCACATTCAACAGAAGTCAAGGTTATCATCAATCAGTATGTGTCTCACACATTAGTCACATTCCGAACCGGAAATACACAATATGGCGTGTGTCTGTACGTAAATAAACACACACACACATAAAAGCGATGCATAAATATTTAGAATTATTAGTAATATAGCTGTTGTTCGACAAGATGTTTTTTGAGCGGTTACAAAATTAGCATGTCTAGACATTGACATAACAGTACAGAAAAATAAACAATAAATTCCAAATTGCCTACCCGATGACCCGATTCGATACCTGTTGAAACTTCTGCAACAACAGCAAAAACTGCTAAATTCCTTAATTGTGTTTCATTCACTCAGTGTTTATAAAAGATAAAACGAAAATAATAAGAATATTAATAAAACAAAAACTGTAGGTATGAAAATTCGTTTGTGTTATGATACGTTCAAAATACATAAAACTATACATAAAGCTTAAGTTAAGTAAAATTTCACTCAAATAAGTTGAAAAAGTAGTATTTTGTTTCTTTAAAACATTATTTGAAATATTTCAGCGCCTAAAAATCAACCCCTATTATTTTACCCTCATTTTAAAAATCTCCATTATGCTGAATGTTGCTTTTCATTTTTTAGGGGTTTAAACTACCCCTTATTGCAAAAACCTTCAAAACTTTCATATTAAAGCTTAAGTCACATAAAATTAGGCTCATATAAATTAAAAAATAAGTATTTAATTCGTTAAAATATTATTTAATACATTTCAACCCTTAAAAATCAACCAAAAAAAAATGTTCACCCTAGAAAAATTACCATAATGTCACAGAATGGTAATTACAAAAATTTGACTGCTTAAAAGTATTACTAATTTAATTTTGTAATTTTTAATCTTCAAAAATCCACCCTTTACAATATTACAATGCAAAAAATAGTAAAAAACCGTGGATTTTTTATAAAATGCATCGAATCGCTTTAAGCATGCTCTAAAAAATTGTTTTTTTAAGCGTAACTCCTTTAGTTTTGTAATAAAAAGTTCTTTAAAAACCATTTTGTTGGTTTTTTCAAGAGCTATAAGATCCTTTATATTAAAACTGTTTAAAACCCTTACTTTTTTAAAGGGATAAGTTTAAAGGGCTAAAACAAGGTACACGGGTTTTAAATCTTTATTTCTCACTTAATTTCCGTCATAGAGTAAATTACAAAAAAAGCAAAATATTTGTAATTTAAAAAGCTACAATTTAAAACCTTAGTAATTTTTACGTATCTCCATTTGTTTTTGAGTAATTTTCAAGAAAAGGTAATTTTTTATTAAAATTCCGAAATTTGATTTTCACTTTTAGTTTTATTTAGTTTTTTCAAAACTAAGCAATTTAAATTGGGTAAAATTTTAGAATGTATTTAGGATACATAGATAAAGAGAATTAATAAAGGGCTACATATCATTTTAATTGGGGTGGTAATTCGGGGGGTGTTTTTGAAGCTTGCACTCAAAAAATTTTGGTCTAATCTAATTTTAATAATAACTCACTTAACTTTTATGATACATATTTTTTTTAAGAGAGGTCTTTGCAAATGCTTTAAAAAAGTTATTATTAGTTTTCCTCTTAGATTTTGCGCTTTTTGCCTTTGAAACTCTGAAATTTTGTGTTTGATGAATAACATCTAACCTTTAAGAAACCACAACTTGGTTTGTATTGGTCCCACAGCAATTACAAAAAAAACATTTCACTAGTTTTGTTATTTAGAGTTTTTTGATAATGAATTTTATCGACTTATCGACTTATTTGCAAAAAACCGATTAAAAACGTTGATTTAATCGACGAACAACTCCGACTTTCGATCGCGAAAAACTCGAAAAGTATGCATTTTACAAAAAAAATGCATAGAACATTTTTTGCTTAAAAATTATTTTCTATCAATTCCTGTGGTCAAAATATAAAAAAAATCACCCCCGAGATGGTTTGGCAACCACCCCCAAGGTAAAGGCCCTTCGGCATGATATAGATTTTGATTCTTGGACTATTCCCTACCTACTGTCAAAATTTAAAGTCATTCTATGTATTTTGAAAAAATTGCTAGGCAAAATGGTTCGTTTTCTGGACTGGAGGTAATATAGGTTAGGTAAGGTAAGCCTTTCCCTGACTGTCTTCTCTGATAGTCAAGCGGCCATAAAAGCTTTGGCATCCCAACAAGTCAACTCAAGGTTGGTTTGGAACTGTCTGCAATGCCTCCTAAACCTGGCTAACCACAACAAAGTTACACTTTCCTGGGTGCCAGGACACAGGGGAATATAGGGCAATGAAAATGCAGACTCCCTGGCCAGGCGAGGCTCCGCAGCAATGTTTGTGGGTCCTGAACCTGTTTTTGGAATACCAAAAGCCTCGGTTCGTGGCTACATGACTCGGTGGATTCTAACACAACATCAGTCATACTGGAACCACATTCCAAGGCAATATCACAGTAAATCAATGTTGGACTCACCATCGAAAGCATTGACAAGTGAATTACTAAAACTAAATAGGAATCAGATTAGAATAGTGACAAGATTAATAACCGGACACTGAACCCTAAGAAAACATATGCACATTATGGGCATCTATAGAGAAGAACCCATTTGCAGACTATGTGACGAAGAGGAAGAGACAGCCTCTCACATCATATATGAGTGCCCTGCACTTACATACTGAGAACAAATCAAAACCTCATGGTGGACACTAACCACCAGGAGGCTGGAGACCAGAAAAGAACAGTAAAAGGGCTACTACACCTGTCTAAGGTGTCAAACCTTTTTAACTGAAACAAATACACAAGAGATACAACAAGCCCTGTAGGCTGCAGTGTCGAGGCGGACAAAACCTCAACTTGTGTATTTATGTCATCAATCAATCAATCATCAAGGTAAGCCTAAAATACATAATAAAAAATCGTATGTCCGTCATTTTTTGCCCGCAACTGTACAAGAACACTGTATTCCTTTCAAATAGATACCCGACATTTTCGATAACAAAAAAAAAATCTCAACTTATGCCGTTAGGTAAAAAGTAATCAAGTAATGGTTCCCTGATTTGCCTAATTACACAAAAGGAGCGATAACTCCATTTTCTTGCGAGTTAAAAGGAAATTAAGCAAGTCGGTCACGTCACCAGATAAAATTCTAACGGGAACTGAACTGGGGATAAGAGGTTTTCCTTCATCTGGAGGGGATATTATTGGGGACGACGAATAAAATGGACTTTGGACGTGACGTTTGAAGTAACTAGGTTAATGTAGTAGTAAAACTTCGGTTTATATGACGGTAAAGGTCTATTATCACTCTATAGCTTTAATGTAACTAGCGGAAGTAAATTGTAAAATAAAATGTAATTTCAGAAATATTTCGTTTTACATCTGTGTTTTTTTGCGACAAAATTAAGTAATAGGGCTATCCAAATTAATGTTTAAATTTAAAAACTAGCAGCATTTTTCATGCCCTTTTGAATTAAAGAATGCAAAATATAATTGACAATCTTGTTTTCAAGTTTAATAGTAAAATAGCTGTAGAAAATACCACATTTGATATGTCTTTCTTTAATAGATTCGGAAATATGGGCATCCAAATTCATCCATCAAAGCTTGTATAAGCTTTTTGTTATTTTTATGAAAGCTCACAAAGGATATATATGTATTATGTGGATTTTTTTTTACCATAATTGGTAGAAAATTATAATTTTATTTTATAATTGTCAAATGTCATTATGTAAAAAAAATTTCTATAGGAATAAATGTACAGTAACGGCCATTAAATCTTGGGTAATTTTTTTTTCTTTCGTAAAATAGGGTTATGCTACCTTCTTCTGAATATAAATACCTGTTGAAAAACCTAATAAAGAAACAGGCGTCCGTTGTCAGTGTCTAAAAATATTTTTTAAAATGCCAAACTTAACTTTGGATCAAAAAGTATTAATTATTCATTATATTGAGCAGAGAGGTTGGCCAGAAAGGAATGTGGCGGAAGGGCTTAACATCCCAATATTCATTTTGTTAAAAAAAGGCAGGAAACACACTCCTTTGAGAGATGAGCTGGAAGTGGTCGCCCCCACTACCGAATCAAGAACAAGACAATAATTTAGTTAATGTTTTATGAAACCAACCATTTAAATCTGTAGTTACAGCAAAAACGGAAAGCAATTTCCCAGCATCGGTTTCCGGCAGCCTTAAAACCGTTTTTAACAAATGCAAATAAAGAACAACGCTTTGGGTTTTTGCTCTACAATTTTACTTAGAACCTCCGTTTTTTTTTGGGAAAATATAATATTCACCTATGCAAAGTGTTTCAGTCCCCCCAACAATGGGTTTTTTTAAAAGGTAAAAGGGCCTCAGGAACACGATTTGATGAAAAATATACCCCAAAGGACAGAAGTAGTGGGCGATTTTCGGTCAGTTTGGGGTTGAGTGCAAAAGAATTGGGTTAGATATTTTATCGAAGGAAGATTCTATGTGGAGGTATATATAGATCTACCACAGAATATCATGTTTCTTCTTTTTTTGCATTTTTTTCCCCGGGCAGAAATTTTATCTTTCAGCAAGATAAATGTCCCGTTCAAGTCGATACATGGATGGAAGAGCAGCGTATCGGGGTTTTTACCGTCCCGCACGTTGTCCGGATTTAACTGTAAGGGAAAAAATGTTTGGGGCTTAAAAAAAATAAATAGGGAAAATGAGTTTAGGCCGCAAAATGTAAACGAACTTAAGGATAAAATTTTAGAGGCGTGGAATGGCCGTCACTGTACGATAAAATACATGCGTTGTCAAGGTGACCTATCAGAAAAACCCTTTTGATTGGGTAAAAAGTACTCCTAAGAAATTTTCTAAGAAAAGTTATTAAAATTTTGAAAATAATTTTCGACAAAAATTTCACTCAAATTCTTGTATTTGTCAAACGGCTCTAAGAAAACAGAAAAACAACATAAGCTATTTCGTAATTACTTTTAAAGAAACTGGTTTATAACGCATTCTTATAACTACAAAGAACGGCCTGCCCTTCTCCGATGTTTACCCTTGGACGATTAAAGGGCCCCGGGGCCCTTAAATTAGCCCTCACGATCGTCTTAATCATGGTTGCCCTAAATTAAAACAAAAACCAGTCGCTACCGCTCTTTTTCTTCTTGATTACACCCCACGGCCGTATTTCGGTGTTTAGCATTAACTTTTTGTGTAATTTATTGCCCAAAACAGCGCGTATTTATCCTTATAAGCTCGTTTCCTGCTTCTTTGTACATTTTAGTAGTATTTATTATCGATAAGAAATTAATTTTTTTGTGAAATCGCCATTATTACAAATTTTCAACGGGTGTTAAATCAGGTGAAGCGGTCGGTTATTTTTAATTTAAACCCATTTTTCGAAAAAACAAACAAAGTTTATATGGATCGAAATCATTTTGGTAACATAGATAATAGGTACTTACCCCAAATGCAGAGTACCTCTTCGTTCTCCGACTGTCACCTCCCTGTTGATTGAGAAGCACCTCCGATTTGGGTCTCGGCGGTTTTCGAGGCCTTAAAATTACTTTCGTTTCTTCTCGTATATCGTCGTCGAGCAACTTACTGTCGCTCGACACTGACAACTGACGTTTCACCCTGTCATGTCCGGAGACGTTATTCCATTCTGAAACAAAAGAAACCTGAAGTGTAATAGATATTTTCCTTAAATCGTATCGAAATAATAACTTTACAACATAAAGACAGTCTTTTACGCACGCGTGCTTAAAAGTTACTTTTACGCACGCGTGCGTAAAAGAAAAATAAATCAAAATGTATTGAATTTCAAACCATTTATTATACATTGATAATACAATCTTTCATATCGGAGAATTGTATATACATGTGCTACACACAGAGCTGTCGCAATTACTTTTAAAGAGTAATTCAATTACAATTACCAATAACTCTTCTAAGTGGTAGTAAATTACGATTACCAATTACTAGTAAGTTTGTTAAAAGTAATTTAATGATCAATTAAAACTAAAAGAATTTGAATATTTTAGCAATTACTCTATTTAAATTACCACATTCAATTCAATTCTCTGTTGGTAATTGAATTACCGTAATGTAATTGAACCACCGTTATGTCATTAAATTCCCATTATATTTTCAATTACTCTTCATTCCCCCAATTAAATTGGGGGAAAACTAAATTACTCTAGAAATATTTAAATAACTACCACACCAGAAATCAGTACCTGTAATAATAAAAAAACAACTAACTTTGATTGGATAATAAAATAAACCAAGCAACAAAAAAATAGGCCAGCAAACGATATAAGTAAGCATCAATCGAAAATACTAAATTGGCGTGGAGGCGGCGTTCGCCGGATTCAAAGCGGTCCGCCCTGTTTCAAGATGATCTTTATGGCTAGCCAAAATTCCGGCAGTTTTTCCATAAACAAAGTGTAATTGAATTTTTCGTAGTAATTCAATTATTTATTAGGTAATTGAATTAATTCTAAGTAATTCAATTACTTTATTAGTAATCGAATTACTTTCTAAGTAATTGAATACTTGAGATTCGTGAAAATCAATTTTTCGAAAGTTTTCTGATACAATTTCTTTGATTTCTGAGGAACTAGCGTGCGTAAAGCAGTTTCTGCTTCATTTTCCATATCGGAGTTTTCAGATTCGTTAGAATTATTCTCGTTAGCCCACATATTTGGATTTAAAAATATGAAATTAATACTTTTACCACTTTAACTGACAAATTGTGACATTCGACAAAGTTTGATTTTTATACACAACAACCAATACTTAGCAATAAATAGCCACATTGTGTATAGAAAATTAAATACTATGACAATCAAAAATTTAACCCAAAAAAATTAATAACACACAGATATTACGAAAAATCTAGTTTCACACAAGATGCGAAATCAGTGTTTTAGGCACTGATTTTTAAAAAAAATCCCCTTTCGGCCTCGTTCAAGCCTAAAAAAAAAAAATTTTAAAGCTATTATACAACCACTACGTAGAAAACCCTTTATTGCTATGCGGTAATTTCTTTTGGGATTTCAGCATGGAGCACTCTTCTGTCTTGGTGGTCGTCTACCCCGCCAAAGAAAGTCCCTGGTTTTGAGGACTTCTTTAAAATAGATCTAAAATTGGGGCCCCAATTTACACCGACCTGGCAAAAGCGTTAAAATAAAAAAAAACCCCTAGCCCCAAAAACAACCGGGCTTTATTTATTTTGGTCCTGACCTACTTACTATTTAACCTACACCGCCGAAATTTTCCATTTTGTCGCTCGCAATGGCTCGATTTAATCCAGAACATGTTATATGGCACAATCAAGCAAGTTGGGATAACAAATGAGCCTCCGTTAGTCATACGACACGACACTAACGCCCTCTTTTTAATTAATGGTCTAATTAGACCCCCGAGTTTAATGTAAGTTCTCCGGTATACTCGGCTTTACGTTGTTAGGAAAAGCTGTTGTATTAAGAGTTTTTTTTAAGGTAGCTCACTCGTAAAACAGCTTTTCTTAAGAATTAAATGAAATTGAAACATAGGGTTAATAAAGGTGTCTTTTATCTAATTGAAAAAAAAAATGTTTTTTTATCGGCTGTGAAACGAGATATTAACAATCAAATTGTGCATATTTAACATTGTCGATATCTGTCATGTATGGAAACCATGCAATTCGGAATATCTCAAAAACGGTTTTTACGATATTTTTAAAAAACTAATGCAAAAAAGCAGAGTATTACAAAATAAAAAAAAACCCTGAATTTTTTAACAGTTTTGTTAAAACGGTATTGATTTTTAAAAAAAATTTCTAGGTCTGTTTGTTATTAAAAAAATTTACCGGGTGTTCCCAAAAAAAAGGGCGCCGGCTGTATTCAGAAAATATTTATGAAAAAATTTTTTGTTTAAAGGGGTTTTTCCCAATTTTTAAAAAAAAGGTGTTGGGGAAAACTATTTAACCCAACAAAAAAGGATTTTGCCCAGGAATTTTTTTTTGGGCAATTTTTTTTATCCCTAAAAAAAAAAGGTGGGGGTATTCAAAGGTTTTTAAAACCCAAACCTGCTTTGGGAAGCTTAGCCGATTTTTAAAAATTTAAACTATTATGAAGAGCTTTTCTTGTGCTATAAATATTTTTAAAATTTGTTTTTTTTTTACAAAATTCCCCCAGGGGGCTTTTTCGATATTGGGAAAATTTTTTAAAAAAAAAAGCATTGGGATAATTATTTTTTTTTGGGGCTTAAGAAGCTTAAAAACTCCGGATATCTCGATATCTTGTTCTGCCAAAAATTTTTAAAAATTTTTTTTTAAAAAACTTTTTCAAAACTATAAAAGCCAAAATTTTTTAATTCAAAATTACGTATTTTACAAAACCCCTTTTTTTATTATATAATCTTTTAAAATTTTAAATGAATAATCAAAAAACGAATTTGCAGGATTTTTTAAGGGATACCCCTAGAATTCGCTTTTTTGATTTTTCCCCCGTAAAGTATTGCATTTAATGAAAATTTTAAAATTTAAACCCTTTTTAAGGGGTTTTTTTAAAAAAACACAATTTATGTTTTATAAAATTTCTTGTAGTTTTTTTAGTTTTGGAGATATTGACGTATAAAATTTTTTCGCCAAAATTAGATAAAGGGGAAAAAGGGGGTCGAGATGCGATTTTCGGATTTGTTTAGGCATTATTTAGCTACTTTTTTATAAAGAAAAATTATACCAAATTTAATTTTTTTGAGAAAAAAAACCATTCTTTTCAAAATTACGAAAAAAGCCCCTAGCGGCGACATGTAAAACTAAAAAAAATTAAAATATTTTGAAGTCCAAGAATAGCTTTTTCAATAGCCCAGTTTGTTAAAATCGGCTCAGCCATTTCAAAGATACAGGGTGTGTTTTACGAAAATTTTTGAACCCCCCCCACCACTTTATTTTTAGAGATAAGAAAAAAATTGTCAAAAAAAAAAGGTTCAGTTTTATGCTCGTTTTTAAAAAAAATCAGGTATTTTTTGTTAGGTTAATATAGCAAAATTCACAGAAACATCACTTTCTTAGATTCAAGATTGCAGTTCCCCCCCCTAGCGGCCATTTCAGAAACTTAAAAAAAATTTTTCCAAAACTATTTTACTTGACCACTTTTACCAAAAATTTTTTTTTCCCAACGCTGTGCGATAAATATTTTCTGAGATACAGCCGGCGTCCTCTCTTATTTGGACACCCGGTACACTTTTTTTTTTTTTTTTTTGTACGTAATCGCCCTTGTGGAAGGTGTATTTCAGGACTAGGTGGGACCAAAAAGTGGAAAATAGTGTAAAATGTTACTGAATAACAAACAAACCTAAGTGTTGTGTGTAGTCTTCTATAAAAGTAATATTATTATACCTCTAACTCGAAAGTTCTAAATTCCGTGGAAAATCCAGGTGTTGCAGGTTTTTCGGATTTGTGGCAACCTTGTTCCCTTGACGATCCGTAGGGAGTATGTCTTTCTTTTATAGGTATTTTTAGGACTACTATTTTAAAAAATGATCTAATATAATTTCTCCTCTAGGAGTTTTTAGTAGAGCAACTCCTAAGCACCTTCTTTTTCAACACATCTAGAGAGGCCCAAACTTCTCACTTTGTTCGTTCCTTTATCCCCAAGTGGCTAGACTGTGGGACGATTCTGTTCCCCTCCTAAAACCACCTTTTACTTTATTTAAGACACCCACGGTACGTTAATAGTTTCTTCTTCTTTTTCTTTTCTTCTTCTTCCTGGGAGCCGTCTTGATTTACTACCGGAGGCAGCGCAGCCTCTTGGGCTTTTTGTGCCTAATCTCCCATTATTTTTATCCCCAAACCTCCCATTATTCTTTTTCCCTTTTTCCTACAAGTCGGGGAAACCCCGAGACTGGTTGGTTGATATATTCCTGTGGGCTCATTTTCGGTTGCCCAAATAATGCCGGTCATTTGTGATTCAACGCTTCACATTCCCTAGGGGGGGTTGTTTTTTCCCCCCTCGTCGCACATTCCCTTGGGCCCCCATTGTATGAACCTATCTTGTGTGGTTTTCCCCCGGGGTTTTCGTGCCCTGTTAAAACCCCTACTTTTATGCGAAGTCTTTTTATTTTTCCCCAGTATTTCCCCTTCCCTTTTTATTTTTGGATGGGCTCCTAATAAAGCTTTTTCCCTGTCTTTTCAAATTTTGGGTTTTTCCCCCCGTATTCCTCGTGTTTGTTTCGGATCCTTTCCCCTTTGGGTTTTCCCTCGTGCTGTGGTTTTGGTCATTCCCAAAGGGGAGGTTCTGGTTTCCCAAAATGGGGTGTGGATGACCCAAAATTTTTGAAAACTTATCCTTTTTTTTTTGCCTTCTATTCCCGGGTATCCGGTCCCCGGGGGGTTACCCCCCTTCGTTTCCCCCCGGACTTTTTTTGGATTCCCATGTCAGCCTGGGCCCCGGGGGGTTCCCCCTTTGGGGTTTTCCTTTTTAACCCCCCCCGTTATTTTTTTTTTCCCCAGTGCAGTAAAGATATATTTCTGTTTGAAATAAGAACTGTGTTTTTCCCCAGTGGAATGGAGAATTGGAAATTTCCCCCATTTAAAAATACAGCCCGCCCCCGTTCCCCTCGGTTTTTTGGGAAACCCTCCGATACCAGATTGGGTTTTAAAACCTTGGGGGGGATCGGGTTGCTGCCATTTTTTTCGTTTGGGGGAATTTTTTTCCCGAAGTTTTTGTTGAATGAGTATTGGGGGGGAAAATCTGGGAAAAACCCTCGTCCGGGGTGTTGCCGCCAACTTGACTTTTTTTGTTTTGTGTCCCAAAAAAGCGTAGAAACCAGTTGGGGTTTTTTTTGGGGGTTGGAAATAGTTTTTTTTTTGCCCCCCCCCATCACTTTAAGGGTTTAAAGGGGGGGGAAAGGGTTAAAGACACTCCATGGGGGGTTTGGGGTTTTTTTAAAAACCCTGTTATAGCTAAGCAAGCAAACCGGGGGCCCTTAAAAACTGTTTAAAAGCAGTTCTTTTTCCACCCCCCCCCAGTGATGCGTATGATTAGGCCCCTTTAAAGGGTTTTGGAAAAACAACCCCTTTAAAATAAAAAAAAACAAGGGGTATATTTATTTACTAAGGGGGCCCCCCCCACTGTACCCCCAAAAAAAAAAGGAAAACCCCGGGTTTTTAAAAATTAAAAAAAAAATTTTGGGCTTTCCCTTTCCCGAGACGAATACTAATCCCGCCACCCCTTTTTTTTGCCTTTTGAATTCTAAAAGTAAAAACAAAATAAAAAAAAAAGGAAAAAAAAGTAAATTTCGAGAAATTAACTAGATGGAAAAAAAACCCCAGTGCGCGGAACGGGGGGACTTTAAATTTAAAAGGGCCCTTTTTCAATAAAGTTATTTTTTACGAAAGAATACTAATTTTTCATTTAGTCGATGAAAGCCGGGGTTTTTAAAAATTTTGGGTTTCAAGGGAATATTATGCATGGTTTCTAAGAGGTTCGAATTTCTGGTTAGTTCTGGCTATTTCTTCATTAATTTTTTAATATTTTTAATATGGTGCGTTGCTACCCACCGGGACAAATATTAAAAATTTATATTTCTACAGTACAGTAAGTATTTTACTAATAACCCAGGGAAAATATTTTTAGTTAAAAAAGGTTTCACAAGTCATCAGGGAGAACGCACTTACGAACAGACCTCTACACAAGGACATACATGCATACACAGCAGGTAAGTCCACAGAAACAGCATTACATGAACTTGTGGAAAAGGCCGAATATGCTCTGAAATACAATGGAGGTACTAATGTGCCTTTCTAGATGTAGGGAGCTTTTACAACACGTCCCTTATATCTATCTCAAACGCGTCGAGGCGCAAAAAGGGCGCAACAAGCTGCAGGTGGGTAGACTGCATCTTAAAGCAGATCAGTATGTTACGACCCGTAAATTTTTAAAAAAATTTTACACGTTTTAAAATACAAATTTATTATTGTTTCAAAAAAAATTAAATGCAACTGCCTGCCATCAAAAATATATCGACACCTAACCGTCTCGCCCCTATATTAAAAACAGGTCGTAAATATTAGTGCCAAGACAAACAAGCAGATTGGATTGTGTGTCAGCTGAAGACGGTACCGCCGGCTTGCTTATCTAAGACCTCATATCAATTCAGAACTGCCTTGGTGCAGATAGATTGGTCAGGGACGGCGTTCTGTTTTAAGTATACTTCAATACTTGAAGAAACTCTTGTAGCTCGGGTTGAGCGAGGATGCCCGCAAGGGGAGTTCTGTCCCCACTGCTGTGGTACCTTGTCATGGACGACTTACTAAATGTCCTCCAACTGGAAGGGCACCAAACATTGGGATACGCAGACGATCTCTTATGGCCCAAGGAAAATTTAACAACACTGTTAGGGATAAAATGCAACAGGCCCTAAACGCAGTCACCAGATGGACGAGAAAGGAGGGACTAAACATAAATCCCTCCAAATCAGCCATAGTTGCCTTCACCAAAAGGAGAAATCTAGAGGGCTTAGGATCCCTGAACCTACGAGGTGAAGCAATCAAGATTGTGGGAGAGGTAAAATATCTGGGTGTCATCCTAGACTCTAAACTTAGCTGGAACAACTTCTTCAGAAAACAAGAAAGAAAACATAGATGACTCTTATGTTAATCAGATGCTCTCATGGGGAAACACAATAGCCAATATACTACAAAACCACCCTTCATTTTTTGAAATTGAATCAGTCACCCTTTTTAATAAGCAATGTAGATCAGAACACCACAAAAGAAATTATGCATTTTTA